>CM031591.1:3923982-4186419 GCA_018467065.1 Ephestia elutella | reverse complement strand
TTACTTTGCTTTATACAAGATGGCTTTGCTCTTGACCACAATCTTGCCCAAATACAGAGATGAGGTCTACGGTGTAACGAGCTTATCCAGAAGCAGCCTATTCACTCTGGTTTTGAATGGAGTCAGGTCAGGTCTTTCTTTTGGTGAGGTCAGGTCTTGCTTTTATTGAAAGTACTCACGGATATGGGCAACTTTTTGTATGGGACCGACTCTGAAATCTAAAAAAAAATCAGCTTTTCCATACTATTTTTTTTATTTGGTTTTTTAATAAATGGTATTTTATGATTTAATTATATATTACCGCGACGCATAGAATGATATTTAATGAAACAAATGTGACCCTTAACTGTTGTCTGTTGCATGTCAATACTGACTAAACATGTGTAACATCTATTGTGTACCATGTTTACAGCAATAAAAAACATCATTCATTCATTCATTCATTACCTACTCGCCTATAATGTTTGGAATAGCTGATTTTTTTGAGATTTCAGAACCGGTCCTATATAAAAAGTTTCTCTTATTCGTATGTACTATCACCAGTAAAAATATTGCCAATAATTTTGTATTCACCTGTATTTTACATTTTTTTTTCAATTCATTAGGTATCTGTAAAAATAACACTACTCAAAAATAAATAGTAATTAATACTTTAGGCTCTATAATGACGTCACTAAAACAATAACTAATTTGAAACTTCTTAACACATCAACCGCATTATAGAAAATTTATTATCAAATTTAAATAAACCTTCCTGAGTAATAATCTCAAGGTTTTCCAACAATAACCTCAAAATTGCCGTTGCCTAAGTCCACACCTCGAACTAATATCAAAATGGAATTGCGAATTAATTATACGTCACATTATGCATTTTCCATGGCGAATCTGAAAAGTGTATAAATCAAACAGTCACCACCTGTCGTGGCGGCTTTTATTAAAAAAGTTCCCATTGTTGAAAGAATTTAATTCGGAATTTTTGACCCCAAGAGAAAATGGAGACGGTATGGAGGTAAATCTCTTAATAGGAGTCTACTATAGATGTATGCCGTGGATTGGACGCAGAAAACAAGGCAAACCAGCTGCCCGTTGTAGTGACGACATCGCCAAATTTGAAGGCCCATTATGGAAAAGGATTGCACAAGACCGAGAAGCTTGGCATGCATTAGAGGAGGCTTATGTCCTGCAGTGGATACAGAAAGAAGATAGATGTATGTTATTAGAGTGTTGAGTAATTCCAAAAACGACGAAACCACAATCAAATGTCATAAAATATTGTTTAGCTTTATTGTTGACTAATTCTTCTCTCAGCCGAAAGACGTCCACTGCTGGACAAAGGCCTCCCCCATGGATTTCCACAACGACCGGTCCTGCGCTGCCCGCATCCATGCGCAACCCGCGACCTTCACCAGGTCGTCGGTCCACCGAGTGGGAGGCCTGCCAACACTACGTTTTCCGGTTCGTGGTCGCCACTCGAGAACTTTTCTGCCCCAACGGCTATCTGTTCTGCGAGCTATGTGCCCCGCCCACTGCCACTTAAGTTTGGCGATTCTGCGGGCTATATCGGTTACTTTAGTTCTCCTACGGATCTCCTCATTTCTGATTCGATCAAGCAGGGAAACTCCGAGCATAGCGCGCTCCATCGCCCTTTGGGTGACCTTGAGCCTTCTTATGAGGCCCATAGTAAGCGACCACGTCTCTGTTCCGTATGTCCTTACTGGCAACACACACTGGTCAAAGACCTTAGTCTTGAGACACTGCGGTATTTTGGACGAGAAGATATCGCGAAGCTTCCCGAACGCTGCCCAGCCGAGTTGGATTCGACGGTTGACCTCTTTCTCGAAGTTGGACTTACCTAACTGAACTGTTTGTCCCAGGTATACGTAATTGTCAACAACTTCGAGTGTAGAGTCTCCAACCTTTAGAGGAGTGGGTGCGACACGGATATTAGACATGATTTTCGTCTTATCCATGTTCATTTTTAGACCCACTTGTTGAGAGGCTCTACAGAGGCCATCGAGCATTGTGCCTAGGTATTCCAAGGTCTCAGCCATGACTACTATGAATCGAAGGTGAGTGAGGTACTCGCCGTTGATATTGATACCGAGTCCGTTCCAGTCCAGAAGCTTGAAGACATCTTCCAGGGCGGCGGTGAACAGTTTCGGAGAAATAACGTCTCCCTGTCTCACTCCCCCTCGCTTCAACTGGATAGGTTTCGAGCCTTGATCCTGGAGACGGACCGAGTCATGGTGGCGTTTTCGTACAAACACTTCAAGTAGCGCTTTCTGATATATCGATAGTCAATTTGGCACTGCCGTTGGAGAGACTGTAGCGCTGACAGCCCAGGTCTCGATCGAATCGAAGGCTTTCTCGTAGTCCACAAACGCCAAGCATAAGGGCTGATTATACTCCTCAGTCTTCTTTATAATCTGCCGCAGCGTATGTAAGTGGTCTACGGTACTAAAGCCTTTTCGGAAACCGGCTTGTTCGGGAGGCTGGAAGTCGTCGAACCTGCGAGCGAGACGATTCGTCAATGACTCTCGAAAACAGTTTGTAGACAATGGCTCAGGGGAGTGGGAGGCTATAATTCTTCAATAAGGTTTTGTCGCCTTTTTTGAAGAAAAGTACCACCACACTTCTGTGCCATGCCGTAGGCGTTTGTCCCTCGAGTATGACGGAATCGAATAGCTTCTGAAGATCTTTTAATACCGGTGTTCCACCTGCTTTCAGAAGCTCAGCCGTGATTCCATCATCACCCGGTGCCTTATTGTTTTTTAACTGTTTGAGAGCCATTCTAATTTCGTATAGGCTGACGTCCGGGATATCTTCGGTGTAGTGTCGGGTCAATCTGGCTCTTGGATCTTTGACAGGACCAGATTACTGACAGGTGCGCGTACGCTGGTGTATAATTGTCCGTAGAACTTCTCAACCTCTTCCAACAGCTCTGGCTTCGACGAAATGATTCTGCCATCCTCAGTCTTCAGCTTGGTCAGTTGGCTTTGACCAACAGAAAGATCCCTTACCAAACACTTCTTGAGCCCTTATTTCGCTTAATCGCTTTCTCTTCAATACGGTCAGTATTGAATTGGCGTAAAATCGCGCGTTAGGGACTTGGATCTGTCTGTTTAGACGCGTCGATACTGAGCAGCATCGTCCAGAGGACTGCAGAACCAAGTTTCGTCCTTTTCTTCCATGAGTTTGTTGGTGAGGTCCGAGATCTTTTTGGTTCCTTTTGAACAGCGGGTTTTGAAGGCCTTAGACCCAGCTACAAGGTTTGGACAATTGCACCTTTGCACAAACCTGTCATTATAATCGTCCAGATTTTCGCAGTCTCCCAGGCATTCGAAGCGATTCTGCAACTCGAGCTGAAAGCTCTCGGGGTTTTGGAGCTGGATAGGCGCGGGTCGGAGCGTAGACTTCATCAGTCGACACCTTTCGAGTTTTATTCTAAGATTCACCATGTGCCTCTTACCAATCGGTGATCGCTTCCTGTTTTTACGGCATTGATCACAGAGACATCATTGAATATGTGCCCCTCTTCGTCGACATGATGAAGTCAATCTCTCATTTTTTGTAACGCCATTAGGATGCAACCATGTCCACTTTCGCTGTTTTGGCTTTTTGAAGAAGGAGGTTCATCATAAGAGGCCCTATACTCCTCTCTCCATAAAGCCGGCCAGCAGATGACCACGTGCATTCCTCGTTCCATATCCAAAATTCCCCACTCTCAGCTCATCATCGCTTCGTTTGCCCAGTTTCGCGTTAAAGTCCCCCATCACAACGGTATAGTGGGCCTGGGAGCTACGTATGGCTGTAGAAATATCCTCATACATAGTCTCTACCTCGTCGTCGGAGCGATATGAGGGCGGTGCGTATACTTGTATTACCTTCAACGAATACCGTTTGGTGATTCTGAGTACAAGGTACGCTACCCTCGCCGAAACACTCTCGAACTGGACCACGTTGTTGACGAGGGACCTGTGGACGATAAACCCGACACCACCCTGGGACAGTTGTTCGCCCTCCCAGAAATAGAGCAGGTTTCCGGATTTGAGGATCATGGTGTCCTCCCCCTCTCTTCGGACTTCACATAATCCTACAATATCCCATCGTAACCTGCTCAATTCTTCCTCCAGTTCAGCGAGTTTCTCGTCGGTCAGCAGTGTGCACGTGTTGTAAGTTGCCAGGGCCAAGGGTCGTCGGGGTTGGTAGCCTGGTATCTGCCGGGGATTCTTAGCACCCCCTGCCCCGCCGTTACCGTGACCGCTACCAGAGTCCGGGATAGCGGGGCCGCCGGGGACTAGGGGCCGTGTTGTGGGTGTATCAACCATAGGGGGGTTTTGCCGTAATCGCCACGCTTGGCATGCGGGTTGGCGATCGCAGTGTGATGTCATAGTACGCGGAAAGATGCTGCTGCCCATCCTCCGGTGTTTTAGATCCCTTAGTCGCCTCTTACGACACCCACGGGAAGAGATGGGTTGGTGCTATTCTAGGGCCACACCACAGGCCACCCACACCACAGGCAGGTTGACTAATTACTAATAGAATATCTCTGGGAAAAAATAATTCTAAAATCCTACTGATAGTTCCAATTAGCATTACTGAAGACGTGAACTTGATTTTAATTAACCTTCATTCATGGTTATTCGATAACAATAGACGCAATGTCCAATTGGTCCTCTTCGTCTAAGAAAGATAAAAAATTTGGAAGTCAAGTAATTCAATAATTTAGAAGATTGAAAACTTTTCTTAATGCGAGCTTTGTAACGTGACGTATTTAAGATCTCACACAAAAAATAATTAAACCACCATGTAAATAACTTTTTTACAAGTCTTGTTTTCCACACCTTCGATGCTTTGACCTCTCCTTCATTTCGGAATTAAATCTTTGAGCGCGTATAATGCGGCGCGATTAAGTCTTTCAAATACTCAAATACCTAGTTTAAGAAATTAAAATATTGCTCGAAAGTTTTAAAGTACGAGCTGATTGGAAAACAATTTTGAGACTTAAGAACTTAACCTTTCTTCCCACGCTGGAGAAGAATCTTTAAAGAGTTTTTAACAACTTATAACTTAGTTTGATAGCTCGATTGCCCTATAGGTGAGCGTCAAAAGCATTTTTCCATTTGTTTATAACTTAGAAGATGATGCGAGCAAAAATTACTACACAAAAAGATCTGCCATTTTTGGTGGGGGGAAAACGCGTTCACTAACGCAATGCGTCGTGTTAGAGACAATAAAATTTATACACGCACACAGATAAGCCAACCACAAGCTTAAAAAGCTACGCACACACAATCACAATCAGTTTGAGCAGATCATATGAAATTTGGCCTCTCCTGTTTGTTATCTATACATATAATAAAACAGTAAAAATATTTTGTCTGTACATTTAGTATTTTTGACTGAAATGGATAGAGGGACACTTAAAATGAATAATAAAAAAGCAAAAAAATTTTTTTGGAATTTCTTGTCTGTCTGTCTGTCTGTCTGTCTGTCTGTATGTATGATCACGCTAATCTCCGAAAGTACTGAACTGATTTGAATGAAACTTTTTTTGTTGTATAGCTATTAAGCCTGGGAAACATTTAGGCTATAATTTATTTTGAAAACTGGTACACCTGATGAAGAACCTTAACAGAACAGCTAAACTATAAGAATTATGGAAATGGTTCCTTAACAAAAGTCGTTCAACCTGATGAGCATTTTCTGATGACGTATAAAAATTGAAGATCTGGAAGATCTGATGAAGAACTGCAAGAGACCAGCTACACCATAACATATATGGAAATGGCGCCTTATTAAAAGTCGTTCAACCTGATGAGCATTTTCTGCTGACGTATAAAAATTGAAGATCTGGAACATTTGATGAAAAGCTCCAAGAGAGATTTTTCATCTAAGCGAAACTCACGCGGGCGAAGCCGCGGGCGACAGCTAGTATTCTCTAAGGTTTATAAGATTTTTTTACTTGCAAAAATTAAGTGTTGTAAATGATATAAATAATTTTTCACTTACAAGATGCATTACAATGCAGATGGCAGCTACATTTGCCTATTATTCTGGGGTTTGTGCATACATTGACCTAGTTTCATTGATTAACCCAAAGTCCTGAACTGATTACAATACAAAGCAGTCTCTGATAGTTTGATCCTCTATATCAGATAGTGATATATCAGGATTCATAATACTAATACAGGTGGATTCAAAATTATTAGCAAAATTTCTACTTGTGAAAATACTCATGAATATGAACAACTTTTTGTATGGTTGGTTAAGTACTAATTATTAAAAAATAAAAACACGACTGACAACTCACATAGCCTGTGTCACTTGGAGAAATGCGAGGAATCTAAAAATACCTCTCACATCAAAATCTGTTTAACCGTTCAGGACTTATGGTGGAATAAAAAAATTACATACATACTTACATACATGAACCCTGAAAACATAACACTCCTTTTTTGGTCAGTCATGTAAAAAATGTGCTGTTCAATACTATTTTAAATTCCTACTTGGAACAGCTGTGATTTTTTTAGATATCAGAATCCTATACAAAAAGTTGCTCATATTTATGAGTACACTAGCTTTCGCCCGCGGCTTCGCCCGCGTGAATTTCTCACGGGAACAGTGCTTTTCCCGGGATGAAAGGTATCCTATGTCCTTCTCCGTATTTCCAGCTATGTGTATGCGAAATTTCAGGAAGATTGGTTCAATAGATAAAGCGTGAAGAGGTAACAAACATACAAACTCGCTTTCGCATTTATAATATTAGTTAGGATTAGGATAGTTAGGATTAGGATTCACCAGTAGGAAATTTCGCTAATGCTTTGAATTCAATCTCGAAAGCGATAAATTGTGAATGGCACTTCTATTTGCTTTATTATTCTTAATTCTGTGACTTTAATGCAACTATTGGCAGTAAAATCGACTCGAACACCGTGACAGCAAACGGCATGGCGCTTTTGTGCAACGATGCTCAGGTGTTTTACATCTGCCGGGCTGCCTGTGACGGACAACCTTTTTTTAAAGTATTTTTTTACTTTTAAAAGAAAAAACTGGAAATCCCAGTTTATCCAGGTAGTTATGAACGATGACTGTCGGGAAACTAATTCCTGTCCATTGCTGGTCGAAGCCGCGCCAGCGCACAAAACATTGATGGTACAGAAGACAATCCGGTTCTGCCAAAGTTTATTTATTTATTTATCTAACTTTAAAAAAAAAACACCTAAATGGCGGACTTAAACCGGAGGCTTTTTCTACCAGTCAACCAAGAGAGAAAAGATATCATTTTGGGGTGAGCGCAAATGAGCAAGGTTGGAGTGCAACGTCTTACTTTGACAATAAACCGAGCATAGACTTCAGTATACAGTAAGTCTATGTAACCGAGTACCGGTTAAACAAAACAGAGTTGTACCAGTTGTCAAATAGTATCAAAATCAAAAGTCAGCGTTACTGTTAACTTCGAGACTTACCTTAACAATAAACCAACCACCTAAACATTTGCATGTCAAATGTCAAATTGTTGCTAAGAGGAGACCATTCTCCTCTTGGCAACATTTTGACATTTGACATGACTCGCACTTATATCTACTATACTATACATACTATCGGAAATAAAGATATAAATTTTGTCTAATGTCTAACGTAATCGTGGTCCTAAAACCACTGAAAATAATTAATTATTATAAGACGGATGTTGAAGACGGTGGTCCTAGTCCGCATTGACTCCCTGCCAGCCTAAGTCTAACAACATAAGAAGCCTTATATCCTCATCTTCGATAATTTACACCATGACTCGACTCGTCCGTGCTTCCCAATCGTTATTTGTATTCAATGCATCACTCGAAGCTTCCTTGAAGCTTGGCCATCTATTACTCATATTAAATACCTATTAAGTAGAATGTTGTGTGTGGTATTAGCTTCTGGTTGAGACTTCATCCGCGTGAATTTATTGAGTCAATCGGTGAAAGTTGTGTGAAAATCAGTTTGTTAGTTATAGAGTTTATCTGTTCAAACTGATCAATGTTTTGACTGGATGATATTTTTAATAACAAAGGTGTATTTCTTTGTAAATATTTAAAAATGCTTAAAAAAGAGAGGAAAAAGTAAGAAATGAGACGATTCCGAATCTGTTTACAGATATTTCTTGATAAATTTTGGTAACAGGTAAAAAAATATCGGAAACTAACTTTTGCCCGCGGCGTGAATTTCCCACGGGAACATTACTTTTTCCCGGGATGAAAGGTACCCTATGTCCTTCTCCTTACTTCTAACTATGTGTATGCAAATTTTCAGGAAGATTGATTCAATAGATGAAGCGTGAAGAGGCAACAAACAAACAAACTCACTTTCGCATTTATAATATTAGTTAGGATTAGGATTGCACATAGAGTACTTTTTATTCCGAAATTACCACGGGGGCAAAGCCCCGGGGTGCAGCTAGTAAAATATATATTACAAGCTTTTGCCCCCGGCTTCGCCCGCGTGAATTTCCCACGGGAACATTGCTTTTCCAGGGATGAAAGGTACCCTATGTCCTTCTCGGTACTTGTAACTATTGTGTATGGGAAATTTCAGGAAGATTGGTTCAGTAGTTAAAGCTTGAAGGGGTAACAAACAAACTCACTTTCGCATTTACAATATTAGTTAGGATTATCATCATCATATTACCATATCCTTACCATATCCCGTCATCTGAGGTCAGTGCAATATGTCTTATATTTCTATACTTAAGTCTATGTTTACTGTCATACCAACATTCACACCTAACAAATAGATATGTATAATAAATTAATAGTATTTTTTTTTTTTTAAAAAGCTTTTTTCACTTCTAATGCTCTGAAAGTGCTTATTTGTGCAGGATATAGGCTGTACAAAATCAATCGAATTTTGTGCACAAGGGCATTAACGTATACTCATAAATGTATCTATATTAAGGCAAAGAAAATGAGCCGTACAGCCAAACACAATAAAATGTTCATAGATAGATTTTGTTATTTTTTAATTTGAGAAGCAGCCCAAGCCCAAATATCAATGTCGTAAGATTAAAAAAAAACGGCGGGAAACAGCTCTCGTTTTTTCGTGCGTTAAGTGTTTTATTTCCTCTCAATCGAAGTGAAAAGCAGAGTTTATAACTCGTCCACAAAACGTTTTGTGCACTTATTGTAAAATCTACTATATTGTTTCTCTCAACAAACCCTTTCATTTGATATCCATACCTATTGTAGAAATGCATTACAAATAACTATTCCGCCATCTTGGATGGTCCGCCATATTGGATTAAGAATGACGTCATATACCATATTATGCATAGTCATCCAATCTCAACGTGTCTACAAAATTTCAGCTCAATCCGTTGAAGATATCTACTTCAGAATTGAGTTCTAAGATTCCACCCGAACAAATAATAACATTGCTTAAATAAAGCTTTTTAAATAACCTAAAATCAGAAAGAAGTTATGTATTTTTCATAAAAAAGGAATTTTTTTCAGTATACTTTACAAGCAATATCACTTGAGGTTGAATGACGTCTTGAGTGACGTCATTGAAGTAACAGAACCGATTTATTGTCCCGATTTATAACTTTTATCGTCCTGGCAATAATTCAGAATTTACTGACAACTACAACGCAATAAAACATTTTATTTCCGAAGTGAAAAATTCCATCAATAAATCGGTAGTGACCGAGAGATTTATTTACAAATAAAAATTTGCGAATGAAAGTCCGCCATTTTTATTGTTACGACGAAATTTCGTGCAATACTTCAATTAAACTGTTTATTTTCGAGTGAAATCTGTATTTAAAGTCTTGTTTAAATGTTATGAGTTCAGGTTATATTGAGCTATAAAAATAGAATGGACGACCGATAAAAATCTTCAAAACCGTTGAATAGGTAATCTTTCGGAGTTTGACTGTTTTTGTGAAAAGAGACATAAGTGTAACAGAGTTTGATCTACCACCTACACCACTCTTTTGAATCACTTACGATTTGATTTGAAGCTTGAACTCTTTGATTTGATTTGACCAATATGCGAGGGCGGAGGCATCTTACCAAAGTAAAATTTATTTTATTTATTCAAAAAATGTCATATATCGTTTGTGAATATTCACCTTTTTTCGCATTTTTTGTTAATATTTTAATTAATTCCTTCCAATATTATTCGCTAACGTATATTTAATATTGCCGTGGTCAAACCAAACTGATTCTCAATCGACAGAACCGAATCGATATTTATTGCTTACCTATTTCAATGACATTTCTTTTCCTCCCATCTCATTTATATTGAGGTGAAGCCCTATCTATTTTTATTATGTGTATTGATTGCGAGTAAATGAAATATTACTTACATCTATCAGAATTTTATGTCTTCTCTATGTAAATATTAGGTCAAGCGAAAACGTAAATTTTATTGTTACTTTTTTACGTCGCTTTTAAAACGTGTGTCTGCCATTAAGTTGTTTGGGATCACCAATGATAAATACCTAATGACGTATTAAGAAGATTATGCATGTATTCCTTTTGTCCCTGTAGATTTTGTCCCGATTAAAGAGGATTAGGGAATTTAATAAAATAATAAAATAAAAACCGACCAAGTGCGAGTCAAGCTCGCGTACCGAGGGTTTCGTACACGCAAAGTATCTCACATAATAGCTCTAACTAAAAGACCAACTAGTTTCAAAACAAACTTAACTTTGCTGTTCGAAACCTAGGATTCATATTGCATCGAGCGCAAAAATAAGTTTGTAACACTTTTCTTTAGACTTCCAATAACATATTTACAATTTTCAGATTTATTCCTGTATAAATACTGTTAGACCTTGCTTTTTGCCAAATTTCATAATTTCAGGTCAACGGGAAGTACCTCATAGGCTTTGATTGCTGCCTGAAATCGCAAAATTTGCGAAAATTCGCAACATTTACGGTAATATCTTTTGATTGCGTTGACGTATAATTTTGATTATTTTTTTTGCTGAAAGAAACTATGGATCCGAGTATCCCTGAGAAAAAAAGTTTGACAGACAGACGAACAATAAAGTGATCTTATAAGGGTTCCGTTTTTACCTTTTGTGGGTACGGAACCCTAAAAATGAAATATGTAAGGAAATAAAGCACAAACAAACACAACCTAAAACACACGGCAAACAGAATATCACATGCGAACTGTTTGCAAGTTATTCACACAAATACATGTCGATTGCATAAAAATATCGGAAATAAAATACTATTCCCGCGTGAAATGGCCGTCGCAAAATGGAGTCCGTTCGTGTGACGTCATCGTATTGTAAGCTGGGTTTATTTTCAGTTCGATTTGTTCGGATTTATATTACTTACTTAAAGTTATTTCTATTCTGATGCTGATTTTAAATAAAGAAATTAGTAGTCTTCGTTCTTATAGTCCAGGAGCGAGGATAGGAATAAAAACAATTTTGCAAAGTATGTTGAAATATGTCCTTACTAATATTATAAATGCGAAAGTGAGTTTGTTTGTATGTTTGATTGTTTATTTATTTGTTACCTCATTACGCTTAACTACTGAACCAGTCTTCCTGAAATTTCGCATACACATAGTTAGAAGTACTGAGAAGGACATACGGTACCTTTCATCCCGAGAAAAAGCACTGTTCTCGTAGGAAATTTACGCAGGTGAAACCGCGGGCAATAGATAGTTTTCCATAAAGGCTCTACTCACGACCGTTTATCAGGGCCGATTTAAAAAATGTACAGCTTTGCTCAAAAATCCGTAGATCTAAGGATTTATGTAGTAGAGGCAATTTTAACTTTAACGGATTCACAAGAAAAATCTTACGGATTTAAAAAAAAAAAAATCTAGCAACACTGCTTCCTAATTCGGCCCTGATTAAGGGCAGAGGCCTTAAGGTTTAGCTAACCAACAAACTTAACTGTGTACTTTGATATTAAGACATAGTTTTTAAGTAAATAAAACTTCATTATTGCAACAAACCAAACATTATATACAGAAACAAAATGTGATGTTGTGTGCTGGGACAACTAATTAAAACGCCGATGCGAGAATAAAGAAATGACATTTATTTACAGTATTTACAAACATATATAAAAAAGTTTATCACTACAAAATAAGTACACAGTGATGCGAACACGATGCGGTGGTGGGGATAGCGCTGTTTTAATGCGCTTGTATGCTCCTACAGTGACTTAAATTATAGGTTTTTACTTTAATCTATACATATAATAAAACAGTAAAAATATTTTGTCTGTACATTTAGTATTTTTGACTGAAATGGATAGAGGGACGCCTAAAAAGAATAATAGAAAGGAAAAATATTTTTTTGGAATTTCTTGTCTGTCTGTCTGTCTGTCTGTCTGTATGTATGTACGCGTTTCACGCAAAAACTACTGGACGGATTTGAATGAAACTTTTTTTGTTGTATAGCTATTAAGCTTGGGCAATATATAGGCTATAATTATAAATAAATAAATAAATAGATTTTGAAAAGTGAAACACCTGATGAAGAACCATATGAGAACAGCTAAACTATAAGAGATACGGAAATGGTATATTAACAAAAGTTTATCAATCTGACGAGCATTTTCTACTGATGTATAGAAATCGAAGATCAGGATCATCTGATGAAGAACTCCAAGAGACCAGCTACACTATTAAATATATGGAAATGGCGCCTTAGCAAAAGTCGTTCAACCTGATGAGCATTTTCTACTGACGTATAAATATTGAAGATCTGGAACATCTGTTCCCGTTTATCAACATATATTCCCGCGGGACACGGGATAACCAAATGGCTGAAATTTTGAGTACTGGAGTTACTACAGTTTGGAACACAAAAAGATTTTTCATCTAAGCGTAATTCACGCGGGCGAAGCCGCGGGTAACAGCTAGTTCTAACTAAAATAATATTCTATTTTTAGATCCAAAGTAAAGACCCTTTAGTTTTACATGTCTCTGTTTGTCAGTCAGTTCAAAAACTAGTACAAATGATAACGGATAGACAGACGAAACTATAAGAGTTTCATGTTCTAATCTTGTCGTTAGATTTTTTCTTTTTTTCTTTTTTTTTTTAATTTCGACAATATTTATTGATTAATAATTTAAAAACTAAACTACAAGCTAAATTAAAATACCTACTAAAATTTAAAACTAAGGAATACAAAAAATAATAATTAAAAGTTGTAAAGCCCCTCAAGAGCGTAACCCCGCGGCAACGTGCCCAAAAGGCTGGCTGCATTGCCAAGTTGTATGGCAATGGCTTAGCCTTTGGCCAAAGAAGCTGCCAGCCCGTTGGTCACGGGATACCTCGACCAGCCTTTTTGAAATAAAAATAAAAAGCTGGTGAGCTGATGGACCCCATGGACCCAACGTTTCCACCCCAAAAGGCTCAAAAATGTAGTTATTCCCAATAACCACATATTTGCGACTTTTGAGGCTCTCTGCTTCCGTTGGTGCTGCACCGGCCTCGGACTTGGTGGCCTGGCGATGAGATGGCGCCAGTGTGTATTTTTTCTTGGAGAATGACCAGACCAATTAATTCATTCAGCATATTAAAATGAATAACTCAAGTATAAAATTACATCAAGTTCCTTTCATTTAATATGTAACAGCGATATGACCCCAATATTTAACCCTATTTCCACAAAGGAGTGAGCAATAATGAAAATAATTTCGGAACATAATCACCCGAGCGAAAGGGAAGTAGGTATTTAGGGCAATAATTGAACGAAGTAATGAAGTCTCATTCATTAGACGTATGAGACAGACATATCACTGAGACGTGTGGGGGAAAGAGACGGAAAATGTAGGGTTATCCCGAAGTTTAGTCATTATGTGGAATTTTACTGAAATACTTTCATGTGCCTCGTATGTTACGTGCTCTGGTTGAAGCTGGCCGCACACGTCCGTTTTATTCCAGTCTCGAATGCATGCTTTTTACCCGACTACGGCGAAGCGAAAAGGAGGGTTATGATTTTGACCGGAATGTATGTATGTATGTATGTTCATCGGTTCTCTCATAACTACTAAACTACTTATCAGAATTGGACAAATGAGGTGTCGTTAGAAGCGTCTTGGTTGTCCGCTGGTTATAGGCTATGTGACGTCATCTTAAATATGAAACAGCGCCCTCTAGGGGGCATAAAGTTATAAACTAAAAATAAATATTTTTTAATTATGCCGTGTGTGGTATCAAATGAAAGGGCTTAGTTAGCACATTTCAAAAATATATATATTATTAGCTTTTTGCCCGCGGCTTCGCCCGCGTGAATTTCCCACGGGAACACTGCTTTTTCCCGGGATAAAAAGTAGCCTATGTGCTATTCCAGGTCATTATCTACCTCTGTACCAAATTTCATCGAAATCCGTCCAGTAGATTTTGCGTGATTGAGTAACAAACATCCTCACAAACTCACAAACTCACAAATTCACAAACTCACAAATTCACAAACTCACAAACGCACATCCAAACTTTCGCATTTATAATATTAGTATGGATTAGCTTTTTCTTGCGGTTTTGCTTGTTTAATAAGTAGGTAGTAATGGGATTATTTTTTGTAAAAAAAATATGATCTTGCCTTTACTTGATCACGAAATAGTATCGTCAAAATAATTTAAATAAAAATTAGTTCAAAAACTAAAACCCAACTACTGCACCCTAAAAAGCACGAAACAAGGAAAGCCGTGGTCGTATGTTTTCTATCCTAATAATACCTAAAACAATAACATACGACCACGGCTTTCCTTGTTTCGTACTTTTTAGGGTGCAGTAGTTGGGTTTTAGTTTTTGAACTAATTTTTTTATACAAAATGTTCGCCTGGCCGCACACTTGTTTAATATTTACCGTACTGAAATAGTTAGACACGTGTGTGTCAATCCGCCATTTTGTATGAAATTTGACATTACGTTTGCATTCGGGTCTCCGATTCTGAAATTTCCGAACGGAAAAAACGTATATGTACGGCCTGGTTTAAACGGAGTTAATGGTTCGGAAAAATATCTACGTTTGTTAACGATGTTGACTTAACTTCTTTACAATTGATTCAAAGATTTGAATGTTAAGGATGTAACTTTTGACTAAACATATTGCAAATTGTCCGCAAAACACAGAGTATTAAAATTGTAAGATAAAGTATATTATACATTACCACAAAACAGAGCCAGTAATAATATCTCAAATGATTGATCTAACATATGTACAAGTAGTTTGCATGCATTCTGACCCGGCGGCACATGCTCAATGATTGATGACTCAGCGGATCCGTGATGGATGGTTTTCATTTTTTACGTTATCTCCCGTAAACCTGCATGGTTGGTCTCTGTTGGGTTTCAAAAGGATATGCTAGTTTTCATTCACGGAGTTAACGAGCTCGGTAGCACAGTGGTGAGCGCGCTCCGCTGGCGATAATGGCGGTAAAGCAACTTTCGCAATGGTCTGTGACGGGATGGCCAAAAATGAATCTCAAGTTCCTCCATGCTTCGGACACGTTAAGCTGTTGGTCCCGGCTGTATTCGCAGTCTGTAACATCCACCAATCTGCAATATGCCTGCGAGCTGGGTTTATGGTCAAATACACCCTTTTTTTTTCGTGTGGAAAGACCTTCGTTTCGTTTATCCAGCTACGGGAAACCAGACGGGTATGTGGGACTTTAACCCACTAAAACCACACGGTGTCAACCCCTACCGCATTTGTGCCAGGACCATGTGCTTCTCCAGCTCCACAGCCCCGGCGGGCGCGGTGGCCGCTACCACGTCGGCCCCAGCGCGGCTCGCTCTCGAAGCACCTCTCCAGCGAGAGGGTCGGAGCGGCCAGCGGGATAGCCTCCAAAATTTCCCGCTAGGGTAAAGGCGCACTTGACACGGGTATTCCTTTCCACCCGAGGGCCGTTAAGCCAGGCGACGGAATCCCATTTCCGCCACTCAACCAGCCCTCAATTTTTTGGGACCTGTCAAGGTCAGGCCCTACCACATTTCAGTCACAGGGGTTACGTTGTCCCTATCCACTGTGAGTGAGACAGGCCCAACACATGTCGGCCGCAGAGGACAGGGAGAGCGGCGCACCGCAATACCGACACACCTCTTCCCCTGCGACCTCACCGACACCGTGCCCAGCGCCACGGCCACGCTCGCGAGCGGAGAATAGGGAGAACGGCGCACCGCAATACTGGCACTCCTCTTCCCCCGCGACCCCTACCACGGCTGTGAGAGTAAGGAGTATGTGGCCCACAGCCAGGCCACTGAAAGCGGCCTCCTCCCGGCCCGGGGTCGTCACTCCCAGGCCATGGGTTCCTATTGGCTTCCCAGCGGTCCCGCTTCCCTCTGGTACTTAGCCCCCCATCGCTACAAGATTGGTACCCGTTCGGGGGGAATGGTCAAATACACCTTATCGAAAGTGGATTGACCTTAAACCCACCACGCGTAAGTAAATGGCTGATGATGACACAATAATGAAAACTCAGGTTAACTAAAACTACAAAAACATATAAAACTAAAGCGTAATTAGAATATTCTGCAAAGCGTTCGCTAGCTCTGGCAAAATGCGTTTAATTGAAATTTCAAAGACTTTTTATTTAAAGCAAGTGGACTTAGGAATGTCGATAAGGTAACGCCCAGTGTTGGTCGTTCAAGGCATAAGCGATAGCGGGGGTAATTAAAAATAATTTATTTTTTAACAAGAAGTATGGAAAGTTAAACAAAGTCTAAGCGGCCTTAACTGTGACATGTCCTTCTTCTAAATTTGCATATATTCACATAATAAAATAAAGTTTTCATTTTAACACTACACTTTTTATATACATGTTTTTGCAAAAGGCTGCGAATTTTGGAATAAAAAGTACCCTATGTGTTCTTTCAGATTGTATTCTATCCGTGTATCAAATTTTATCAAAATCCGTCTTGTAATTTTCCGTGAAAGATAACAATCTTTATTATTGTTTTAAATAATTACCCGCTATCGGAGGAATCCCCTATTTTATTTTAAATTTCTTAAGAGTCTTCTTAAAATATTTTATATTCAAAAATGTAAAAAAAAAAACAAAAACCCGACTAAATAATAACTGTAACGTTTTTAACTTTTAATAGCTCACCATGGCTCACCTCCTGGTGTGTCCGAATTGCCCCGAATCGTGTACCATAGAGGACCTTTACCAGGCCAACGATAGAGCGATTGTCGTTGCCACCTACTGGTCTGGGAAAATATAGATGCCATTTCGTCTTGTCAAGAAGAAGAACTTTAGTAGGATCTATAAAGTAAGAATTTTTTTTTAATTTTATTTTTATTTATTTAATACACGTAACAAATTGCTGTCATAAAAAAAAACATAAAAAGTCCATGGTTACGTGCTTAACTACAGTACAATACAATTTAATAAAATACAATTTTCTATGTCTTCGGTGTCGGTTCCGTTTATGCCACAACTCCGCTACCAGCTATCTCTCCAGTCTCAGGACACACCTTAACAATTTCCCTTTGGATTGTTTAATGAACCGTTCTAACTTGGCTTTAATGTTTGAATCGTGGAAATGGATGTTGTAATTGCGAATGATTTAAATTTTCCTTGTAATACATTATTTTTCGTTGCTATAAATAAAATGCTTCGAGTTATTCCAAGAAGCGATTGAAATAATAGTAAATAAGTCTAGACACTCGCCTTTTGACCTGAATTAATATATTCAAAATCCAATATTGTAGTTAGGCAGTCGGCTAGTTGTTTAGTTGGTAAAAAATAATGGGGAATAAAGCGAATGGAACTTACACTTATAGAAAATATTTTTTTTGGGGAATTTGCCTCTATAGTCTAGAAGAAGGTTAGGCAAAGAGATAGAGAGACTACTAAACGGCTTGAATTCCATGAATCATAAATAACACTCTACATTAAGTCACTTTTCAAAGAAAAAGAAACTAAAGTGAATTTATCCGTTTGGGAGCTGCGAAGACACAGACAAACATACAGATCCACAGATACGGGAAACTTATAGCAACTCTCTATTTGCGTTAGGGGTTTAAAAAAATAGAACGTCTAAAAACCACGTAATCCAAAAATCTCTAAAACAAGGATGTATGTATGGGTTGATTGACATAGCAGCCCATCTTGGTGAGTTGTATTGCTTTTACAACTCATTTCTCTAAGCAATTACGTAAAACAATACATATTCAAACAGTGGCATTGGACCATTAGGCTGATAAACTCACGCAAATTATGTAGTCCTTCTGAAAGTTTACTTTGTAAGAAGGTGTCTTGGTTAGACAAGATTATTTTTACATAAAATTTAAAGATGACTTTATATTCCAAAAATCCCATGAGACCAATATTCCAAATTTCCCAAATGAGATGAAAATGTTGCAATTGTCAGCTGATGTGACAAGATTAGACAAGATTCGGAACGAATATATCAGAGGCTCCTTCAAAGTCGCTCCAATAGCAGACAAGTTGGCCGAGATTCATCTGAGATGGTTTGGCCATGTAATGAGTAGAGGAGAAGAACATGCGGTTGGAGAGCTTTGGCCATTCCTGAAGCAAGAAAAGGCAGACGGCGACCGCCGGCTATGTGGATGCCAACCATCACCAAAGATTTGGGACAGGCTCGGCTGGACACAAAGATAACCCAGGACAGATCGTCCACTGGCGCCGACATATGAGGAAGGCCGACCCCAAATAATAGGCACGGAAGAAGAAGATTTTAAAATTCTCAAGAGACTACTAGGTACTTTATATTCAAAAATTCTCAAGAGTTACTTTTTATTCCAAAATTCCCAGGGCGCAGCTATTTCTTATAAGACATAAGATATATTCCCTGGCGTGCAATAAACCATAGAATTTTTATTAGCGGTGCAAGGCGTAATTCCCCAGTAATGGCTTCTTTTAATCTCACCAGGATTAATATTGTGCAAATTAGGCTTTCGGAAACCATAAATATTCAAACGGATCTTTTTAATCTCCATTTTTATTTTATATACTATACTTAGCAGGTAAAATTAACAGGAAGCTAGGATCCGCAACTCAAAAGGAAATTAAGTAAGTGATGGATCATCATCACATCATCATCAATACTTTCCATGACATATAGTATAACTGTTAGCAATAAAAATAAACTAAAGGACAATGAAAATACTTTAAATATAATTAATTATTTATAATTAACTAGCTGTCGCCCGCGGCTTCGCCCGCGTGAGTTTCGCTAAGATGAAAAATCTCTCTTGGAGCTTTTCATCAGATGTTCCAGATCTTCAATTTTTATACGTCAGCAGAAAATGCTCATCAGGTTGAACGACTTTTAATAAGGCGCCATTTCCATATATGTTATAGTGTAGCTGGTCTCTTGCAGTTCTTCATCAGATGTTCCAGATCTTCAATTTTTATACGTCATCAGAAATTGCTCATCAGGTTGAACGACTTTTGTTAAGGCACCATTTCCATATTTCTTATAGTTTAGCTGTTCTGTTAAGGTTCTTCATCAGGTGTTCCAGTTTTCAAAATAAATTATAGCCTATATGTTGCCCAGGCTTAATAGCTATACAACAAAAAAAGTTTCATCCAAATCCGTCCAGTAGTTTTTGCGTGAAACGCGTACATACATACAGACAGACAGACAGACAGACAGACAGACAGACAGACAGACAGACAGACAGACAGACAGACAAGAAATTCCAAAAAAATTTTTTTGCTTTCTATTAAGCCCGTTCTTGAGACATTGGATGCAGGTACATGCTCCCGTGCCTCGGGAACGAGTACGACAATATTAATGTTATATGTAATTTAATTTAGTGAATGTAATTCTTTAATTTAATATTATATGAATTGATTTATTTATGTTGATAATAATAGCGACGAACTTATTTATAATATTGTATTTAATAATGTATATGGATCTTGGTCTGACAATAAATGATATTATTATTATTCATTTATTTATTTATATTCTCTTTTTTTACATTTTTAAATATAAAATATTAAAAAAAATAAAAAACATTTAAAAATATAAAAAAAAGGGGAACCCATCGGTAGCGGAGCAAAGACTCAAGCTACCGGTGGTCAGGGCTCCAGCGAGAGGAATCTCCTCACAATGCGGGCCGTGTCCAAGAGTACTGCCTTCTGAATCTGACTCTTGACCCAACTGCCGAGCGAGAGTCTCTCTAGATGACGATCGAGACTCTTCGCTATAAGTCCGTTCACACTAACGACTATCGGAACAATAATCGTTGAGCCAACACGCCACATGGCGGTAACCTCGTGAGCCAAGTCCAAGTACTTTGAAAGTTTCTCTTTCTCGGCCTTTACGAGGTTCTCATCATGAGGAATGGTGACATCAACGAGGATTGTACGGCTCGTCTCCCGATCAATTATCACAATATCAGGTCTATTGGCAACAATAGTCCTGTCTGTGATAATTGACCGGTCCCAATAGAGCGTGACATGACCATTTTCAAGAACTGGCGCTGGTGCATATTTATAGTACGGTACCTCAGAGCCTACAAGGCCGTATTTAAGGGCAAGTTGCTGGTGTATAATCCTGGCTACTTGGTTGTGTCTGTGCAAATACTCGCCGTTAGCAAGATGAGAACAACCGGAAACTATATGCCTGAGTGACTCTCCGGGATGGTGGCATGCTCGACAAATGTCAACCGTACCATCCTTCAGGATATATTTCCGATAGTTATTCGTCTTGATAACTTCGTCCATAATTGCACAGGCAAAACCTTCGGTTTCCCCAAAAAGGTCACCGAAACGTAACCAGGCCACCGACGCGAGCAGGTCCACATCAGGACCATGAAGGACCCTGTAGAACCGCCCGTGAAGCTCCTTGCTCTTCCAAACGTCAATGCGGCTCTGGGTAGTAAGCACCTGCGGTTTGCGCCAATTCCTGTTTGCCATGGATAGCGGTGTAAAGCCATTGTCAACTGTTACGACGTCGCGGTGTAAGCCACTTTCACGGCTGAGAAAGTATTCCCTGAGATTGCATACCTCTCGGTTGTGTAGGTTCTTGGCGTTTAAAAATCCACGACCCCCACACTTCCGAGGGATATACAATCTCATGACCGATGATCGAGGATGATACATGCGGTACGTCGTTAACAGTTTTCTGACTTTAACATCCAAGGCGTCAAGCTCGGTCTGAGTCCACTTTAGTATGCCAAAGGTGTATATCAACAAAGGCATAACCCAACCATTGAAGGCGCGCACCTTGTTGCCTCCTGATAAAACACTTTTCAGTACTTTTTTCAGTCGGCCAAAGAAACGCTCCCTCACTGATTGTTTTATGTCCCCATCTGATATACCCAAAGACTCTGGCATACCAAGGTATTTGTAGGTTTCAACTTCGGAGAGGGATCTGAGAGTCATCATCTCAGAGAGTTGTAAACCATCAGAGTTTACAACTCTGCCTCTTTCCACATGCATGACCGCACACTTATCTACACCAAACTCCATACCTATTGAGGTGCTAAAATTCTCAGTGATTTTTAACATCCTCAATAGGTCCGGTTTTTTTGGTGCAAATAATTTGAGGTCATCCATGTATAATAGATGAGATATGATCTCACCCCCTCTTCGAAGTCGTATACCTAGCCCTGAATCTTTTAGCAAAGTACTAAGTGGATTCAGAGCTAGGCAAAACCACAACGGACTCAAACTATCGCCCTGGAATATCCCTCGCTGTATCCTGATAGGATCCGTTAAACAGGAAGAAACGCCGCCACCCGGTCTGCAAAGGACTGTGGTCCACTGCCCCATACATGTGTTGAGAAAGGTG
Organism: Ephestia elutella; assembly: GCA_018467065.1. Taxonomy (NCBI): domain Eukaryota; kingdom Metazoa; phylum Arthropoda; class Insecta; order Lepidoptera; family Pyralidae; genus Ephestia; species Ephestia elutella. The sequence goes on along the minus strand of CM031591.1, from coordinate 4,164,686 downwards.
CATAAAGTTGTATCCAATTTATATAACTCCAGCACCCGTCTCAGCCATGAATGAGGCACCGAATCATAGGCCTTCTTATAATCAATCCAGGCGACGGATAGGTTCTTTCTGTTTCGACGAACCTGTTGGCAAATGGTCTTGTCAATGAGGAGAAGCTCTTTAGTACCACGGGACCCAGCCCTACATCCATTCTGAACTATGGCCATGATATTATTATTATCAACATGTTGATTTATTTTTGATGTTAGAATGGATGTAAGGAGCTTATATAGCGTTGGCAAGCATGTTATAGGTCGGTAGTTCTTAGCTTCCGTGGTACTACCATTTTTATAGAGCAGAAAGGTAATACCAGTAGTCATAAAAGCTGGTAGAGATCCCGCTTCAATTGAATTTTGAAATTGTGTCGCTAGGACAGCATGTGATCATATGTTATCATATGTGATATTATTATTATTATTATTCTTTTTAAGTGTCCCTCTATCCATTTCAGTCAAAAATACTAAATGTACAGACAAAATATTTTTACTGTTTTCAACCGACTTCCCAAAAAAGGAGGAGGTTATATGTTTCGATGTATGTATGTTTTTTTTTTATGTATGTTCGCCGATTTCTCCGCCTACAGTGGACTGATTTCCGAAATTGTTTTTTTATTCGTAATGGTATATACCCAAGTTGGTCCCATTTTAACCACATCAGAATTTGTTCGGTAATTTTAAAGATACCTAACAAAATATAAAAATACCAACATTGCATTATAGAGCAAAAGCCCGCGATAGCATGCCCTTCCTTATTTTATTAAAACTAAAGATTTTCTGTGTATGTTCCCAACATAGAAATAGCGATTAGCGACTATAAAAGTTGGATCATGATTACTTAGGCAGATTATTTGTAGCAATAACATTTAAAGTGGTAACTCAATTTCCTTAAAGTAAAGTTTTTTAAAGATTTTATTCCTAATAATATAAGAAATCACGCCATCCATTGCCAGGCAATTGGTGCAGATATAAACCCCTGCTAGATATTGTAACTTTACTAAATTATAGTTATATTTGTTTTGTTATAAAAGCTGAATTTAATATTAGTTTGGAAGGCCCCAATGGTGCTTTTTATACCTATAAAAATCATCCTTGCTATCCATATTACCTACATAAGCAACTTGCATCCAAACTTCATACCTAGTCGCTAATTTTTTTTACCCGTATATACCACGCAGAGAAACATTCAGCATTTTTAAAATAAGGAAGGTTTGGTCGTCGCGTGCTCACGGTCTATTTATGTGCCAAAAATAATAGACAATTTGACATGTTCTGACATTTCAAATCAAACTGACATAAAAAGTTTCGAATTCTTAATTCTTTATTTTCGGCCACCAGTGAAAGAAAAGTTTAAGTTTTTATTAAAGAAAATGAAAAGATGTAGAAGCACTAAAAACACAGAAATATTTTTTTTTAATATTTATTTTACTATTATTTGTCTGTGACTAAAAATGATAAAATAAAACTTTTTTCCAAAAAAGTGAACCGACTTCCATTATAAAATTAAAAATCATGAAATAACAATAAAGAAAAATGTATTAGCATGCTACCTACAGAATGAGGTGAAGTCGGTGCCAAATTGAATATTAAATAATCTAAATTAACATTAGAATCATGTATATATACAAAATACCTAGCTAAACAATTACATAGTCCTGCACTTGGCACCGACTTCACCTCATTCAGTAGGTAGCATGCTAATACATTTTTCTTTATTGTTATTTCATGATTTTTAATTTTATAATGGAAGTCGGTTCACTTTTTTGGAAAAAAGTTTTATATTATATGTATTATAATTAAAGTATTTTTACTTTAATTATAATTAAAGTATTTTTAATTAAAGAATTTTATTAAAAATCACTATCTGTGATTTTTCCTATCTGTAAAAAGAGGTCAAAGTCCAGCGGGAAATCTATAATTCTAACTTTTTTAAATACTGAATTATTTGTACTACTTTTTTTGTTTTGAAATATTGGCAGTCAGAACATAATAATGTTTTTATTATTATAACTAATAAAACCATGATCCTAAGAAGATCTAGAGAGTTTCCAAAAATATAATTGTTGCTTAACAACTTGTGTTAGCTTTCAGGTAATTTATTAGCCTTAAACCTAAATAATATGAATTTACTTTTGATATACTTTTATTATGTTTTTATTTATGAATAAAATACCTACATATTTTACCCCCTAGCAGCCTTTCAGTTTTTTATAACGCCTTGTAATATTTTAGTACTAAATAAAATGTGTGAGTATATAAAGTAACAAAAAAACCATTATATTGTAAAAGAAGGTGCAGGAACCAGGAAGCTCTTTCAGTCTGTCTGTACATTAGTATCACGCAAAAGCTACGGTATAGAATTTAATGCAGTTTTCACAGTTAAAAGGTCTAACTTAAAATCTAGCATAGGTTTCATCTTGATATGCCGTTTATAACTTGAAATATTAATAACAATTGATTTAGGGCTAATTCAATCTGTATGATTTGTCCGTATATATTTATTTATTGAGATTATTTGCAGACGAAAACGCAGGTAAAAGCAAGTATTCAATAAATTATTAGTATGGAATTTTCTGTTTCGTTATTGTCAAAAAATCCGGCAATATTTTCGGGCCAGTCGAGGGCCCTTTATGTATTTATTATGCCGACAGTCCTTTCCGTACTGAAGCTCGTATATTGCAGCGTTCTTTTGATCGAAGGATATATTTTTATTATTCGAAAATATTCCTAAAATACTGTTACTCACATTTTAAATGTGAAAGAGGTGCAATCATAGAAATAGGAATTATATGTAAGACAATAGAAGTACCATAGCCTATTTGTCTCTGTATGGCTTATTCCCAAAGTTGAGTTTACGCCTAGAAGAAACGGTTCCTGACCGTTTATTCCTTCGCTCTAACTCTAACTCGCAGGCAGGCACTCATACACGACATAATGCCGAATTTAAAAATTATGTTCCATAGCGCACAATATCAAGCCTAGAGCTTATAATAAATTGCCGAAAGAGATAAAAAATGTGAAGTCTGAAGCTCTTTAAAGCGAAATTGAAGGCGTACTTGCTGACCAAAAATTATTACACAGTTAGTGAAGTTTTAGATTGACTTCAATTATTATGCATTTTTATTATAGACTTTGACATAAGTATAAATATAATTTAACCGATAATTTCAATTTAATGTATTTATTGTTATTTAATTTATAATTGTAATTTAATTTAAGTTATATTTTAGTTAGAAATATCAAACACGATGTAAAAATTGTTTATGATTAAATAAATTAATGAATGAATGGGCGTGGCCACAGAACATATAAAAGAGGTTAGAAAGGAGTTGTGGGCGTGGCCGGCGCGCCAAGCATGCGAGCGACCGCTCGTATCTTTACAAAAACACGTGACCGCGCCGTTTAGTCGTTTGCGAACTCTAGCGGAGTAAGTATTGCGAAGCGCTGCTACAAAATTGTACGAAAATGCCTTCATGTGCGGTAATTACTTGTCGAGCGAGAAGCCAAGAGCTTAATATAAACAAAGGATGCGTTTCTTATCATCGGTAAGTAAAAAACCTCTAGTAAATACGATATTTTAGTCAAAACCATTCAAAGGTCATTAAAATATTTCTCTTTCTCCAAAAATATACATTGCTGTCTGCATGCGTTCGTTATTTTTGCAACGTCAAACGTACCGCGTAGTGGAGTTCGCGGCAACAACGTGGCATTAGCTCTAGTGCTGGGCGTAGTGAGAGACGATATTTATCGATATCGTCTTTCAAAGTCATATATTTATAAATGTTATAAATTAATGTTAATGTGGAAAGACTAAATTAAGTAGTAAGTAATTAAGTAGTAATAATAATAATATATAAGATTGTAAGAAATGTACTTTGTTTTATTTTCCATTTTACTATATCACTTTTGTATGTAACAGTATTATTGTTTGAATTATGTTATTGTTTAATAACAAAATTCAATATCGATAATTAAGTCATTTAAAGTTTAGTCAAGCACTAGCGTAGTTTACAAACACAATCACACTAATTGTACATCGATTGATTGGTTCAGCGTGCTTGCGTATGATTGGTTCAGTTTGAAATTGCGTGATGACGTTGCGCTATGATTGGCTAGATTGGAAATTGCAAGAATGTGCGAAGCTTCGTACTCATTATGGCAAATGTGTGGTAACGGTGAAAGGTGGGGCGGATTAGGCGACACTGGTTCTCATAGAAACGGCGCATTATAGCCATTCTAACCTCTTTTACATGTTCTGTGTGCGTGGCCCATCGTTAGTTTGGTTTATGTCAGGCAAAAACCAGTTCTTCAAATTTATTCCCGGGGATAAACCCATCTCTGCTTATTCCACGTTAGTCCCACGGTTTTGACCTAAATTCAAAAAATTTCTGCTCTCGCCCCATGTGTAAAATATATCCTTTTTCGTCCTACATTTAAAATTAATTTAAGTCATGCGGTAAAACATTTACTTACTGCTATCAGGTATTATAAGGCTGTATTGAAGATAAGGACAGGCCGTGGATAGGACTTTAAAATGACGCGTTTACTTATATAATTTCTGTTTGACCCACGGTCTTGCCCCGCATTCTAAAAAATCTTTTTTGCCCAAACATATCCTTTTTCGCTCCATATTACTTTTTTCATACTATCCTTCTATTTTCTTCCAAATAATGTATAATTATATTTTCAAACCATTGGGCTATCCAGCTTCATTTGTTCCTATCATAACCGGCAAGAAACTTCCAGCATACTGCGCACGACCTACCCGTAAATATACCTCAATTTAAGAGATTTAACTACAGCTCGTTGCATCAAAATGTGTAAAGTTTCAAACTTAGCATAATTGCATGTGCTATAGAAATATGCTAGGCTAGATAGCGCGTTTTCACTTAGTACTGTTGAACCATGTTTCACTTTACGATATATCGCTAGGTTTAGGTATTCTATCCATCGGTTAACAGTATTATAGTATTTTAAGAAATTAATACTGCCACATTTAAATTTATTCAATTACAGTAAAATGTCTTATCGGAATGAAAGCAAAAATGCCGAATTGTGCAATAATAATTGTAAATTCTAGAGAAAATGCGGTATATTTCTAACTGCGCTGCGCCCCGAGACTTCGCTTCCGTGGGAATTTTTGGATAAAAGTACTCTATGTATTCTATTCTCCCGACATTTTCCTACCCGTGAACCAAACTTCATCAAAACCAGTCCAGTAGATTTAACGTTATTAAATAACACCCAAAATCACAAATATAAAACTTTCGTATTTATAATATTAGTAAGATTTCCATGATTCAGCGACTCAAAGAGGATTTTGGCCTATAATACTAGAGTTCTCCCCTCTTTCCTGTTCCACTTAACTGACGCGGTATCTAACCTGGTATAAATCAGTGCATGCATTACCGAAAGTGTAAAGAACTACGCAGCTAGATAAGCAATTGCCTACGCTAACGACCGAAGTTTGTTGGAGTTTTTGCGCAGTCTGCTCTATTTGCTGTGTGATGCTCCAATGCTGCTTCTATTTATTTTATGTCTTTGGAGTCAATAAAGAGAGTATTCCTTTAAAGCGATTTGAATAGCCTTCGATAGCATCTAGGTATTCTAATTAGAGCACGAAAAAAATTCATACAGAACAATTTTTTTTTAATTAATTTAATCGAATTTTCGATAGAATTTGAATCTTCTACGTATCGCTGTATGTACAATTGATTTTTGGTGTGTCCAGGCCATATTTTTATGTGCTGTGCCTCGAGGCTTTGCTCTCTTTGTGCCATTTCCGGTATTTTTCAAAAAAATTACCCAATGTGCTATTCCCGGTATTTTTCTGTCCAGTAAATTTTGCGTGATTGAGAACAAGCATATTCACAAATACATATATAGTTACGATACAGATGGCACTTCTGTTTTTTTATTTATTCCGAACTCTGTGGGGTTATTGTAAATTCGTCCCTAGAGTTAATTCGGTACCTAATTAATATTCCATACATTCAAACTAAATTCGGTACTTCGATAAAGTGTACACAATTGTGAATGTAATTGTGTAATTGTGTGTGTGTAATAAAAATAAGAGATTTGGTCTTATTATGATGTTTATCCACCTAAATAAATATAATTAAAAATAATTAAGAAAATATAAATATATTTTTAAAAAAGCCATGTTGAAATTATGGAACCTTAGTAGCCTTTAGCTAATACAGTGGAAAACAGCGCAAATGTATTGTTTGCTGAGAAGCTCTGTTGGATTCCATTAAAACGTCTTACTGACTATTTTCTGCTATCTTTTGCCCTCTGTAGTACTAGTGTTGTGATGTCATTGAGAATTTAATTTCGAGAAAAATAGGACTCAAAAACAGCATGCTCGAGTAGTTAGAAGTACTGAGAAGGACATAGGGTACTTTTCATCCTGGGAAAAAGCACTGTTCCCGTGGGAAATTCACGCGGGCGAAGCCGCGGGCGAAAGCTAGTAACATATTATAAAAATAAAAGAAGCAATGCAAGAGCATGTTACCTATAAATTATGACAAAGCGCGTTGCATATAATCGTATATGAACTTTTTTTATTATGGAATAAATAAATTAATTTTGAAAACATCACACTGATATTTCTAACTATTAGCGGCTCTGTGAGCTGTAGACCTTGCAAGCTTATAGAGATTGCAGATCAAAGAAACTTTTCACACCATATGTTTTTCCTGAAATATTAAAATTTTGATAACTCCGTCATTTTCAAATAAATCCAAAAAACGTCTACACTATCGATTTTCACTTGTTTATCGAACCAGCTGTCAAAATTTCACGGGAATAATCCTAATCCTAACTAGGTAATATTATAAAAGCGATAGTGAGTTTGTTTGTTTGTTGGTTTGTTTGTTTGTTACCTCTTCACGCTTCATGTACTGAACCAATCTTCCTGAAATTTTGCATACACATAGTTAGAAGTACGGAGAAGGACATAGGGTACCTTTCATCCCGGAAAACGCACTGTTCCCGTGGAAAATTCACGCGGGCGAAGCCGCGGGCGAAAGCTAGTAAATTATATATTCCCGGGAAATTTTTCGATTGAGAAATGCGACCTCTATTTGGCCAAGTTGAAACGGAGACCTTGCTCGCTCGGTCAATATTAATAAATTTATGAATAAATGAAATGAACTGAAATAAAAAGGAAGTGTTTGTGAGTTTGTTTGTAGGGGTAATCTACGGAACTACTGAACCGATTTCTAAAATTCTTTCACCAATGGAAAGCTACATTATACCTGAGTGATATAGGCTACAGTGTATGTATGTACCTCCCGAGCGAAGCCGGGGTGGGGCGCTAGTAATTTAAATAGCAAAGAACTATGGGCGGAATCGTCTCCACCCACCAACAGAAATGAAACATAGGTCAATCGACATATCTTGGCAAGCTGATATTTTTTTACTATGGGGTCGTTGCCCAAATGCATGGGGTTTTCATGGTATCGAACGTTTTACAAATATTTATCCCATTTATTTTTATATGGAGCCCAAATATTTTTGCAAAATGTTATTTTGTTAATTAACCCCACTGATTTATGAAAGAAATAGGATTTTAATGAAACAGTAGATACTTTAGGAACTCTTTGGCATCAGTTTAATTTGTGTTGGTAGATTCCATACATTTTTATATGGAGCACAAAAATGAGTTACGGAAGGATTTCTTTTAAAACGAACTTATTTACAAAATTATCGATATTAGTTTATCGACCTAATCCCATCACTAAGAACGTACAGTAGTTGAACTTTGTCGCAGTAAAGTTAAAGTTGTCTTAAACTCGAAAGCTTTAGCACTAACGTATCGAATCGAAGAATATAAAAGTGTTTTCTCCGATTATACAATAAAATGTTTCACTGTGTTCGAAAATTTCTTGGATAAATACCTACTTATCGAATCCCGATAAAGGGATTCGATAAGAGCTGGAAGGAAAAGTCGAAGGACAGAGATGAGTGGAGAGAATTAGGAGAGGCAGTCCAACAGTTGGACATAAATAGCTAGAAAAAAAAACGACTAACTTAGTAATAAATTTGAAGAATCTATCAATGGAAAGAATAAGTTGGACTGAAAAGAAGACAAACGTAGAAGTACTAGAACTAGAACTTGTTAAGGCGCTACCCAAGGCTAATCAGAGGGGGTGAGGGGCGGTACGTAAGCTCCGCCTTAAAGCAGACACAATAAGGTTACTTTTCGAATTTTCTATAATTTGTGTTTTTGCTAGCGAGTTTTCGTCAGGCTCTTAGGGTAATTATTTTATAGGTTTTCTTTTAATTGTGATAAAACACTAAATATATTTTAAAAAATAAGCCGATATCGTTTTAAATAATTATAGTCTTTATTTAATTTTTTAAATTTTTTTATTGTTATCGCTTAAATTATGGTGACTATCGACGATAAAGGAAAAAAAAAACAGGATTATGTTTTTTTTTATCTAGTCTTATTTATTTTATTTGTAATTTGATTCAATATAATTCTAGTTTAGTATTTTTCTCTTTACGGGATATTTTTTCCTGCTTATTTCTCCTGCTTTTCCTCTAACCTATGGTTCACACTTGACGTTTAAAGACAGTACGTTATCGGAAAATCCTGATTGGGTATGTCCTAAAAACGTTATTAAAAGTTATAGAATCAAGACGTGGCGAGATGTTCGGCCATATTGTCGATATGACGATTTAATTAAAAACCTGATAGAAGGAAATATAGAAGTTAGAAGAGGAAAGCCAAGAAGGGCTGATATAGACCAAATAAAGGAGAAGGCTGTTGCGGCAAAGCCTAGCAACACCGCCGGACCGGATGCGGGCAGACGATGCGGCGCCGGCGGCGGTGGAAGGAAACTGACATTCAGCCATCTTGACTCGTCCTGTCCGTCTCGCTTAAGAGCCTCCATTCTTCCTCTCGCACACTTGACAAACTTGTAAAGTTAAATAAAGATCTTCTCCATATTCAGCGCCTTAATTACAGTCCAGCTACACAAAGAATCCTATACACAGAATACCCAGGCACCAGCGCCAACAAGGCAAAAGTTGTGTCGTACAAGGAGGTCAAAACGATGGCTGAGGATAGAGAGACATGGAAACAACTCCACCGACAAGAACAAGGTTCTTAAATTTAAATGAAATGAATGAATTGATTATTGGAGGGGCACATACGCGTATTTTGCCGCAGCCTGTGACAAGCTTCATAGCATTTTGAAGTTTGTTTGTTCAACCAAACAAATGTTCCATCCAAATTTTAATTTTAAATATCGTATCGATGACTAGCCTGAGCCCGCGACTTCGTCCGCGTATATCTCAGGTCATAAGCGGCGTATTAAGATGAAACTTATGCTAGACTTCAAGTTAGACCTTTTATAATACAACAGTGAAAACCGCATCAAATTTGATCCAGTAGTTTTTTCGTGATGCGCGTACAAACGTACAGACAGAAAGACAGACAAAATTTCTACAAAACGGTTCTGGCTTCTATTGGAACCATGAAGACCCCTCATAGTTTTTTTTTTTAAATCTTCTATGGACAGACACAGACCAGTTACAGTTTTATATGTATTGATGTACAGTCAAGCTTCATAAGTGCAGTCATACCTCGAAGACTTTATTGCCTAGACTTAATGATCATAATGCCTTGTCCTGACTGCACTTTTGACTCTTGACTGTACCTATGTGTTTTTAGTAAACATGCGAACTACATTAATTTTTGTTTTAAGCTATAAAAAAAAAAGATGCGAGTTTTTCCGATCTTAAAAAAATGAAATGTGTTATAGTTTGAGAAAATTCTATAATGTTTCACAAAAAAAAATACAATTAACAATCCTAACTAATATTATAAATGCGAAAATGAGTTTGTTTGTTACCTCTTCACGCTTTATCTACTGAACCAATGTTCTTGAAATTTCGCATACACTTAGTTAGAAGTACTGAGAAGGACATAGGGTACATTTCATCCAATGTACTCATGGAAAATTCACGCGAGCGAAGCCGCGGGCAAAAGCTAGTCATTAATAAAGTCTAAGAAGCACGGAGTTAATTTCTCAAGTTAAATAATAACCAGCGCAAGACAATCGGGGTGAAACGGAAGTCGTAATATTATGATCAGCGTTCTGAATTCAAAATTTGATTCACAACAAATTCGCAAATTCAATAAATCGCTTAGGGTGCTCACGCGAACCAAGATCAACTGAAGAACCCTTTACATTGACATTTTTGGCAAGAACAGACAAGTAGTTTGTGACTTGTGACTTATTTAACTTAAGTCTTACTTAAGGGCCATTTAGACAGTGCAAGTTTCTTATAGGTAGAACAAGAGCAATAATTACAGTGCAACAATTGACTTTCAATAATTGCAAGCAAATGTTGTTTAGACCATGCGAGTGAACTAATGCTTCAATTTAATTGTATGCAGTAAATGGGCCTTTTAGTTAATAAATTGATTAGGTATAAAGCGTAACTTTGATATTCTCTGTTGTATTTTTAAACATAATAATATATACTTATATTTTCTCGCGGCTTCGCTGTTGTAGGAATTTCGGGAAACCTTTACTTTTTCATACAAAAAATAGTTTTTTTCATATTTATTTGTAATTTTTCTTATAATAGATGGGTTTGCTCTTGACAACATTATGATAATTTATAGTCTGCCTTTTATACCAGATGTATTTTTTGTATAATATAGTTTTAAATAAATAAATAGTTAATTACATTCAAATTACGTAACAATTGAAATAAATCTAGATTATCTTGAAGTACATTTATCCCGATTCTTAAAAGTTAAGCCCCAATTAGCAGCTAGGCTATTCTATGGAAATATGACCTCACTGCCTTCAGGATTAAAGATTAATATTGCAAATGAGATTCATGAATATGCAGGATTCTTTTGCTTCTTTGATTCGTTTGTTGATGAACCTCTTCCTGCTATGATTGTATGAATTTCATACAACAATTTTCAATACCATGGGTCTTAAAATAACAGAGCGAATTTCTATCAATTTACATACAAATCTTCCGTTACTGGCTGAGTGACTGTCAGACAACGCACAGCCAAAACTACTGGGCGTAGGAAGCTGAAATTTGTCATGTAGGTTCCTTAGGGAGTGTAGGGGAGCACTAAGAGAGGATTTCCCGCAATTCCCACGGGAACAAAGTCCCGGGACCATGTTAGTCCTCGTCCTTGTCCCATGGATGTGTAGATTTTTTAAAATCAATCCTGCAAAATTTACTGAAGGGATTTCTATGAAATTTGGTACACTGGTAGAATATAAACTGGAATGGTACTAAGGGTACCTTCGAAACCGAATAAAGCAGCGCCCTAGGGCTCCACTTCTGTGGGAATTTCTGGATAAAAAGTATCGAAATCCATCCAGTAGATTTTAAGAGAGAAGATCATGTAACTGCATGTTGCAACCGAAGCCTGGCAACACCAACGGATTGGATGCGGAGATACGATGCGGCGGTGGAAGGAAACACAGCACCATCTTAGCGATCCTACCTTGGTCATCTACGAGCTACTCTCACGGTCGATACAATTTGACTTGTAACCTTGTAATTGTTGAAATACAGTTTCTTCTCCCTTCAACGCCAATATTATTAGTACAGTCTACCACATATATCATTAACTAAGCTTCAGCGCCATCAGTAATCATTACTGACCATTACCCCATTTGTATCTCTCTCTCAGCCGAAAGACGTCCACTGCTGGACAAAGACCTCCCCCAAGGATTTCCATAACGACCGGTCCTGCGCTGCCCGCATCCATGCGCGTCCCGCGACCTTCACCATGTCGTCGGTCCACCGAGTGGGAGGCCTGCCAACACTACGTTTGCCCCTATTTGTATAGATTTATGTTATTTGTAGAAAGCCTCTAATCTTAACTAATCAACATCTACCTGCCGTGTATTTCCGTCTCAGTCTGACAATTTGTGTGTAACCCAACTGAGACCATTGTGCCGCACGCTTGACTGCATACAAGTGCTGTTAGTGATGGGAACAGGGGACGGTTCAAGATTGTCGATAATTTTTAAGAAGGTTTTACATAATATTTTAATGTGATTATTTTTATGTGCTTCTACATCCCGAACATTATCCTGTAATGTAATGTAACATTTCAAGATTCGATTGTGCGTATTACATTAATGCGTCCCACACTGACTTACATTTAACCTGTTGTGTTTGTTACAAGTTGTATGGAAATTGTTACAGGTTGCGCACTGAAATTACGCGGTTCACCTAAATAAATAAACAAATTCCGTGATAAAATAAGAAATGATTTCAAACTTGCAGATCCATGATATTTTATAGATTAAGGAACCCTCTTTTTTATTTCAGGACCTTACTCTGTCGGTTTAACAATTTTCATCAAAATCCACTCATCGTTTGAGACGAGGTACATCTAAACTTTCGTATTTTTATACTGCCTGCATTGCCATATCTTTATTTTTGATAAAAGCCTTTGAGACTAAATAATATTCAATCCATCAATTTATCAATCCTATATCATCCAAGCTCTAAGATATCGACAAAACTTAATCCACTTTTCATATATTGACAAGCTCTATCGACATCGACAGAATCTGATCCCCTTGTCAGCACAGCCTTCACTTCAGCCCAGAGACGACACGTTAATGGCGCGCCACTTCGCTCATTTTCCACTGCGCCCGCGTTATTTTATCTTCGTGTCAAGCGCCCTCCGCCATTGTGGTTTTATTTTTATTTTATCGTCGTCGCGTTCGAAATACAAAATTTATAGTGCTGCCAGTGCTATCATTCAGGTGTTGAAACTTCATAAATCCTCTCAGTTTCTTGATGGCCAGTATTTATTGTTATGAGTGGATTTTTCTTTTGTAATAAATTTTCGATGAGAAATTTATCTTTGTCATAAAATATATTTTGACTAGCATTTAACCTTGGTTTCGCCCATGTGAATTTGTTTTTTACTGACTTAGGGATAAAATTTACGTAATTCCTTTGTTGGTACTTACGCTATATATATAAAGAACCACTCTGCAAAATTTCAAGTTTCTACGTTCAACGGTTTCGTCATGGTTTCGTCTGTGTAAAGACCTACATGTTTTAGATTTATACCTTTACTAGCCGCGTCTCGGGGCTTCGCTCCGTGGGAATTTCGAGATAAAAAGTACCCTATGTGCTATAGCCAGTATTTTTCTATCCCTATACCAAATTTCATCGAAATCCGTCCAGTAGATTTTGCGTGATTGAACTTTCGCATTTATAATATTAGTAGGATTGCTTTTATAAGACAACTAGCTGGCGCCCGCGGCTTCGCTCGCGTTAATCCTTTCTTAGCGGATGCCTACGTAATAACATCACCTGCATGCCAAATTTCAGCCCGATCCGTCCAGTGGTTTGGGCTGTGCGTTGATAGATCACTATGTCAGTCAGTCAATCACCTTTGAGTTTTATATATATAGATTATGTAGCGAGTAATATGAACAAGCTATTTTTTTTATTTATTTATTAATTTTTGTACACAACAAATACATACAAAGGAAACATAAAACATAGGAAAACTAAGTACAAAGGTACTACTTATTTACTTGAAATAAAGGAAAAAAAAAAGCTCTGCAGAAGTCACGTTATAAAAGAACCTATTTTTTTCCAAAGTCGATTAGGTTTCCTTCGCACTGCAAATTACTTCTACATCCATCTCGTGATCTAATGACAATTTAATGGTACAAAACCGCCAAGAAAATGGAATTAGTGAGTCAATCGGATTAGAAACGGATTGTCCCAGATAATTTCTTATTGAGGAAATAAATATCCGGAAATTGAGCTTTACGATATCCAATGATTACGAAATTTTAAAAATATTGAATGAAAAATGTTTCTCCATTTTATACATTTATATTCCTAAGTTGACGCGGGTGTGGCCAAATCCTACCTGTGCCACATGAGTTTGCAGACCAATCTGACTCATGTATGGTAGTTTTCTCATAGACCACCATCTGCTTTTGATGAAAGAAGACATCGTGAGGAAACCTGCACATTAGCTGACTGTTTAGTTTACTAGTGTGTATACGGCTACTGCCACTAGATGGCGGTAGTCGTAAAAGTCATTTCAGCAGGCCTACCATGAACTCTTATTGCAATCCAGTTTAGGACCTAAATTGAACTGGGGCCCTATTTTTGAAAGCGTGACATACCAACGAAAACTAATAAACTATAATGTCGCGCATAATATTAGCGGAAATTGTGTCTCGCATTATTTTCATAGGTAGTGATACCTGCAGATGCCTTTAGGTGACTTGAACAAAATCTGACACCAGTGTTAGTAATAACACTTAAAGATTAAAGAGAGTTGAGGTCATCATCATCATTGACAGCCTTTGCTTCGTCCGTCTTCAGACATTGGGCTCCTCTATCTTCTCCATGACTCCCTGTCTCTAGCCTTCCTCATCCAGTTGCAACAGACATATTTTCTATATGATAGGGATGGATGGAATACCTGCCAATGGTATTACAACTAAGGATGCCGAAGACCGTGCGATGTGGAGAAGATTAAATAGGAAAGCGGACCCTGGGCTTCTACGCACATGCTGAGGATGCAACTGAGAAAACGGCCAGATTAGAGAGAGATGCTTACTATCGTCCACCCATCTCTCTGCTGGACGAACTCTTCCCCTCGTGGTTGAAGTTGAGATCTTCTTTTCCTATGCCCCTTGTCGGGTCAAAGGGCAGACACACAGTTTTTCCATCGTGATCTGTCCGATGCGGCTCTTTTTACCTCACTTCAGGTAAGACCCAGAGCGTTTGTCTCCCCAGGACAAAAGGGCGGCGCCACGTCTGTTTAGGACGGCCACGCTTGCGTTTGCCTTTGCGGGTTCCAGTCCAAGGCCTGTCGTGGAATATGGGCGTAGGGGCGATGAAGTGTGTGGATTGGTCCTTTGCCACTTTACGACACCTGATTTAGATGTCTATGGGGTCTTCATGACACAGCCTGAAATTGAGGTAGTGGACAATGATCAACCTAGGGGCCAGATTTTACTTTAGACACAGAATATCTACTTCTTATTTAAGTAAGAGCTGTGCTGATGTCGGTGGAGTATACGCCACACCTCTCTATTCTCTATTTAAGGATACAATGACGCCTGCCTTCTCTTTCGGTTGGCTTACATAACTCTTTCTCGGTCTCCCTGGACCTCTTCTTCCCTTCACCTTTCCTTCAATTATATTTTTAAATAGGTCATCGTGTCGTATTAAGTGGCCAATAATTCCCCCCTATTTCAATGTGATCGGTATTATGTCATAATAATAAAGCATTCTCAAGTTTATTTACAAAAAGCAATAAGAATACATCAGAAACAAGTATAAAGTTGTACGCGTCTTCACAGGTGAAGTAATGACATTTATGCAAACTTCCACAAAGGATGCGGTGTTCGGTAAATTGCGCGATTGTAGTCTGGGAGCTAGTAACTTTATTTATTTTAGAAGATGGCAACAACAATAAAAACAAGTGCGCCTCACTTGTTTTTATTGTTGACATACATAAAATCGGTGGCAAAACAAGATTAAAATAAGAAAATAAATACCGTTAGGGCAAAACAGGCATAAAATGTATGTCGAACACGGATTTTTCTATGTGGGGCGAATGTGGGTGGAGTAAACCTATTCTGGGTTTTTTTTATTAAAGATGGGTTTGCTCTTGACCACAATCTTGTCCGAGGACAGAGATGAGGTCTACGATGTGGCGAGCTTACCCAGAAGCAGCCTATTCACTCTGGTTTAGGGTAAGGGTATTCTTTTCTACAATATATTTATAGCGGATATATCTAGCTATACGTGGCCTTCGAGTCTCACAAGTCTTGTCTCTCTGTCTAGCCCGAAATAGATAAAAATTTGATAATCGGTGGAATTATTCTGAAATAAATTAATATTAATATATTCATTAAAATTAAACAAGGAGGCCTTATCGCTACGAGTATTAGAAATTTCTTCCAGGCAACCATTTAGAGAACTGATTACTCTTTTATAGCTGGCTGATTTTTAAAATGATAGAAAATCTTCAATTTGAAAAATAATCATCAACATAATCAGCCCACATTAACCCACTACTGGGTATACCCAAGCTTATCGCTTTATCGCTTTCATACTATCCAAACAAAATTATCTAACCAGCCGAGTTGGTGGTTTACCTACTGGAAATAAACACTTCAAATTTAAAACCCTAGCTCTCAGACTATTCTTAGAGAAACTTCCAGAATGAACGGTAGACGGGCGACGTAGTTTGTTACGTTTTGTTTTCGAAGCACTGACTTTAGTGCTTACCATACATCCTTCGGTGGAGTCGGTTAAAGTTTCAGATGACCTACTGTATCTATTCTAGTAGATATGAGATTTATCACTAGCCAGATATTATTTTTAAGTTTTGTTTTCGAAGCATTGCTTACATCAAGATGTGAAGTTGGCAAAAATTTTAGATGACCTACTTTGACATTAGCACCAGACGTTTTAACTTTTCAAGTACTTACCTTTCTCAAAAATAGTAAAGCAGAGTGTCAGTGAGGGTTCCGTAAAATAGATTGCCATCTAATTTGGTCTAAGACTGGCGGATCAAGATAAAGCCTGAAGAAATGCAAAATTTCAAGTTTCTACGGTCAGCGAATAATACAAATCAGTCAGTGACGGATTTATATAAATACATTGATGAGTGAACTTGTTTGCTATCGGTACTTATTGCAAAATAAACGTTGATGGCAAACTATAACTGTAATAGCAATGGCTAATATTCGCTAATATAAATAAATATAAATAAATATAAATATATACGGACAAATCACACAGATTGAGTTAGCCCCAAAGTAAGTTCGGGACTTGTGTTATGGGATGGCAAATTACAGTAACCCAATTTTAAGTTTACACTACTACCCCGGTCAAATAAGACATTGAGGCCTACATTAATTCCCATTAAGCTGAAAATTGGTACGAATGTTAAGAATACCATTATAAATAAATTGTCAAAGATCCTTAAGGATCCGCTGTCTGGAAAAAAAACATGGTTAAAGTTTGAAAAAATGATTATTTTGCATTTTTCAGCTAAACGGTGAGTTTTATAGCAATTATAGTTAAGAGTGTTAAGACACGATTGAAGCTCATCTAATTCTCTACAACAAATATTACACTTCTTTTCCTAAGAATGGCCATTTCCGAGTTATAGCGGTTTAAAGATAAGAAAAAACAAATTCTTCGTAATATACACGAAACGAGGTAGATACACGAAAACCTCGTTAGCATCGATATAATCGATGGTATCGATACAATCGATAGTATTGTCGCTGTTGACCAGAAATCGGTACTATCAATTATTAATCGATTGGGTTAGATTTTTTGAAATTCCACAATCGATTAATCGATTAGTCGATTTTCCGGCAACACTAATGAAAGATAGGTACCATATGTCTCAGTTCTTCTATCTCCATCTCCTGCCATTAGGAGGAATCCAGTCTGACTCCAGACAAATAGGCCCTACTAGTGATAGCCTCGATTCCTCCTAAATATACATACAAATATATTATCACGCCTTTTTCCCGTGGGGGTAGGCAGAGACTAGCGATTTCCACTTGCTACGATCCTTACACATCTTTCTTGCTTCCTCTACACTCATCACTCTCTTCATACATGCTCTCCGGTTATGGGTGTTCCTAATATCTCCCTTTTTAAGGAGGTCCGCAATCCTCCTAAACAACAAACTATCAACACGACAAACTTGCCTTTAAGAAATTGTCATTCAAATAGGACCAGCGCTTTAAATTCATCATTCCTATAAGAATTAATTCCACTGAGTTAGAGATTTATTCCAAAGTTTCCGAAGGATGCTGGAAGGAAATTAGAGGTACCTGAGGCTCATTTAAATTTCATATTGAAGTTGCATCCGCTTTTATTCCGTGTAATATTCCCGTTGTGCCTGTAATATTGTGTCCCCATAAAGGATAACAGAACCTCACCGGAACAGAACCAAATTTTTATTTTATTTTATAGGAAGACCAACAGCTACAATTTTAGTCTTATATGTATAAATAGAATAGCAAAGGAGCTACTTAAAGGTCCTCACAGATAAAAGCAGAATATAAACCGAAAGTTAAACACTATGAATAACACGCTATTAAAAGTTACAATAATTAATAAGTATAACAACATATATTGTTACAGACATCATCAAAAATAATTTAGAAATATTGAAGTCTACTTTTTTAGATGTGCTTTTTTAAACAAGGTACTAGGCTGAAAAAGTTTAATTAGTGAAACCAATGATCATATAGCATACGTTTTGCTTTCATGATTATGATCCGCTCATACTGTTTGTGATTGTGCACTCAAAAATAAAAGGATTACCTAACTACATTGGCTATTTCAGGAATCACCAAAGTTTGACAAATTATTAATAAAGTTAACTTGATCTTAACAAAAAATTAACTGTTATTAGCCAACTGGGTTTGGCTACATATTGCAAAAAGTTATGTAGTCACTTTTTTGTGTTATGGGTTGACGAAAGTTTGGTTGTGTGGTCGAAAGTGGTCGGCATTATCTTTGTATGATAACGGACTATTTTATTTAAATCCATTTGTCCCCTTACGCTCTCTCAAGCCAAAACTTGGAAATCTGTTCAAGCTAAAACTTGTCGAAAGCCCTCTATGTCGGGTGTGTGCAGAAGCAGAGGAATCTATGGAGCACATTATGTGTGAGTGTGACTCGCTGGCTAACAAGCGACTGGCCCTCTTTGGAACTGCGTATCCGGAACCGGAGGACTACAGGCACTTCGTAGCAGGTGATATCCTGAAGCTTATGCAGTCCTTCTTCAGAAATCCCGCTGTGTGTGAGTAAGGCTTGGGGGTAAGTACAAAAGGGTCCAAGACTCGACGTGCTACCGTAAACACGGACCCCGCAGCAAGATAAGATACGCTCTCTCTCTCCAGCCATCCTTTATTTTATGCCATTTTTCTCAATCGTTCTTGGGCAATCTCCATCCATGGAGGACAACGGAGGTGTATGGCATATGACAGTTGTTACCCGTAGTGGGGACAAAATTTACGGATACAATGGGAATACACGTTTTATTCCAGCAAACTTTACAAGTTTGCCCAAGTCACTTCTTTCTGCGAATGTTTTTACATAAATTGTTAACTTTTCGATGCATTTAGGATGGAATTATTGCAATTATAAATGCAGAAACTATTTGAGAAGATTCCATTTGCGAAGTCTCTTTGTTTTTAATTTATTAAATTAATTAAACGGGAATGCTTGAGGAATTTCTTTATTGGAAAACTTCTTAGATGTTTTTTTTATCAAAGAAACAATGTGGGGATTGCAAAGTTACGAAACTAAAGCTGTAGAGATCTTATTAATCTTGCTAATATTATAAATGCGAAAGTTTGGAGTATTATTTATTTATTTATTTAACCTTTATTGTACAAACACAATGTATGGCACAATAGGTGGACTGAATGCAGAAGCATTATCTAACAGTCGACCTTTGGGGTAAACAGAGAACTTAAGTGGATCTAATAAAGGGATTGTTGGAGACGAGACGGGGGAGACAAAATAAGAGTAACATAAAATATATAATAATACATAGTAATACATATATATATAGCTAATATGACATAGAAAAAGAAATATAAATAAATAATACCATAAATAAATACATACATAGAATATTACTGAAAAATAAAATAGTTAGGCAGTGAGGGAACTAGTCTTGCGCAAGTATGTGCCTGAACACCCGGGCTTTGAAACATATACATATACAACATATTGAGTATGTTTCTAACTCAACCAACAAAATCTATTAGATAGACGGATTTTGATAAAATTTGGTACACAAATAGAAAAATACCAGGTTTAATATAAAAGGTATTTAAGGCGACTTGAATAAAATCTGACACAGTGTTAGTAATAACACACTCGATAAGAAGAAGAAGAAAGGTAATATTCCCCAAATTCCCACGGCAGAGAAGCCTCGATACGCAGCTCATGACAAACAAACAAATGACAGTCATCCAACGAGTGGGCTAGTTGAATCCTGGTGCCTGTTAATAGCCAGCGTTCAATTACTGTTGGAGTACTGTACGGGCGTAGGGTACAAATCAAAAGATTCGAGCGAGTGATGTAAGCAAAAAAAAAAATATTTACGGAATGACTTAGATAGATTCCTTAGATAAATGTAATATATTATGTACATTAGAGCCTTGCTGCTACTTTGCCTTGGTAATACCTATAACCTATTCGGATATGAAGTTATCCGCAATAAAATCTACGATACTTTCTATGTAAAGATCATAGAGCTAGGTACGTTCTGTCGGATAAGCTTTATTGGTGAAGGGTCGTAAAAATAGACGCGTGATAATACGACCAATATACACATTTGAAAAAAGCATATACTAACTTTTCCCAGAGTTCCGCTCCTGTGGGGATTTCGACAAAAAGTACCCTTTGTGCTAGGTTATATCCTAATTCAATATTTTCACCCAAATCCATCTAATTGATTTTGTGTGATAAAGAAAAAACATACATACAAATTTTTGCATTATTGCGTGATGGGGTGGCAGAAGGAAGGAAAGCATGTTACCCACACTGTGGGTCATGGCCCATCTTCCTTATTCATCCATAAGGAGACCATTGTCCCAGCAGCAGTGAGGACATTAAAATGGCTGATGATAAAGGGATGCATCTGGATTTAAAGTCTATTTATAATTGTCAATTATCCAAAATTAAATTAAAAATATGGCTTTTGGAACATGTTTTCTACGATTTAGACGAATATTTTGATTATGATACCAGTAGGAATAAGAAAGCATGTTAATCTAATGTTAGCCTCTCTGAATATTGTATTTGTACCTACAATACATGTACTTTGAACTAATATGTTCGCTCCGCCATATTAAAATATGTCCTACCAATTGCATGCCTGGAAGGGCAATCTGTTGAACCTGTATCTAACATTAAGACCAACTAATGTATGTACACAGATATTGCAATAAATATTTTTGATTTTGATGGGATGAAAACCAATTTCTTCTCAGCAGTGGTCGTTCCGAAATGCTAGTAGTTTGTAGCTTTGAGACATAATATATTATGATAAATAATTAGTTTTCGACGTGAAAAAGAGCCTTCTTGGAAGGCCAAGTTTCAATAAAAAAAATTGACTTTGACTTTGAATATCGTTAGTAACTTGGACCACCATCCACGGTCCGGCTCCTCTTCCATTACTCAGATGCGTATTGTTCATGAAAATAACAAGTTTGCATTGGAACAGCCATTGTGCTCTCCATATGGGGAAACACGGAAAAATGACAATTAATCAGAACGTGTACGGAACCTGAGAAATAAGCATAAAACAAACACATGCGGTATTATGAGTAGCTTGTTTTTGCAAAAAAACTTTTCTAAGAGGATTTTAAAGTGGAATACTCGTAAATCGATGGAATTGTGCATTGTACATAATTGGCTACTAAAGAAGTATTCATTTTCACTGTTACATAGAGGTACTGTGCTTCGTTAGGGCCACTGGTTTGTGTCCTATCTTCTATACATATAATAAAACAGTAAAAATATTTTGTCTGTACATTTAGTATTTTTGACTAAAATGGATAGAGGGACACCTAAAAAGAACAATAGAAAGCAAAAAATTTTTTTTGGAATTTCTTGTCTGTCTGTCTGTCTGTATGTATGTACGCGTTTCACGCAAAAACTACTGGACGGATTTGAATGAAACTTTTTTTGTTGTATAGCTATTATGCCTGGGCAACATATAGGCTATAATTGGCAAATAATACATTTTGAAAACTGGAACACCTGATGAAGAACCATAACAGAACAGCTAAACCATAAGAAATATGGAAATGGTGCCTTAACAAAAGTCGTTCAACCTGATGAGCATTTTCTGCTGACGTATAAAAATTGAATATCTGGAACATCTGATGAAGAACTGCAAGAGACCAGCTACACTATAACATATATGGAAATGGCGCCTTAACAAAAATCGTTCAACCTGATGAGCATTTTCTGCTGACGTATAAAAATTGAAGATCTGGAACATCTGATGAATAACTCCAAGAGACCAGCTACACTATAACATATATGGAAATGGCGCTTTAGCAAAACTTGATTAATCTGATGAGCATTTTCTGTATACGTATAAAAATCGAAGATCCGAAACATCTGAAACTGTTTGGAACATAAAAATACTTTTCATCTAAGCGAAACTCACGCGGGCGAAGCCGCGGGCGACAGCTAGTATTAAAATATATGCTCTTATTATGCTTCTTTCGACCTAAATTTGGGACGAGGGAAGAATGCATTTGGGACGAAAATAAATAAATAGGAAATAAATCAGTACAATTTAATTTCGTTTTCAGCATAGCGTATAGTTTGTTTTTCTACATGGAATTTGTGTTATATACTTATTTTTTACGGAGGTCGTTTATTATAATTGGTGCGTAGTGTTAGGAGTATATATTTATTTTGGCGAGAGATATATTGACCCTTTTTCAGGGGAAATTAACACATTTAAAAGCTAGTTAGGTATATTTGAAAGGCGCATGAACAATTGGTATAATCAATCTTTTATTACGTTGTATAACAAACATTAATATAATTTTAGTTGAGTGCGACTCGCACTTGGCCGGTTTTTACAAAAATGTTTTTTTGCAAAAGTGGATCTTTGAGTGGAAAGTTTCGGATCCGTGGAACGGATAAAGTGGTCTTAGTTCGGTGTCTAAATAAAATCTTGGTCTGTTTCTTTACTTAAAAGTTTTTATACAGTTTAAATTCTAGGTTCAGGTTTTTTATTCTTATAAAATCAAATAACTAGAACATTCTGAATTTAATATTTGTATTTATTTTTGATTTTGTTTGTCCTATGTGGTGTCTTTTGTTAGTGGCTTGTGATGTGGCCCTAGAATAGCATCAACCCATCTCTTACCGTGGGTGTCGTAAGAGGCAGTCGCCTCTTACGACAGGAAGGGATCTAAAACACCGGAGGATGGGCAGCAGCATCTTTCCGCGTACTATGACATCACACTGCGATCTCCAACCCGCCTGCCAAGCGTGGCGATTACGGCAAAACCCCCCTATGGTTGATACACCCATAACATGGCCCCTAGTCCCCGGCGGCCCCGCTATCCCGGACTCTGGTAGCGGTCACGGTAACGGCGGGGCAGGGGGTGCTAAGAATCCCCGGCAGATGCCAGGCTACCAAACGACCTGGTGAAGGTCGCGGGATGCGCATGGATGCGGGCAGCGCAGGACCGGTCGTTATGGAAATCCTTGGGGGAGGCCTTTGTCCAGCAGTGGACGTCTTTTGGCTGAGAGAGATTATACTCTTCCGTTACTAAGTGACTGACAGACAATGCACAGCCAAAACTCTGACTCCAAAGCTGAAATTTGTCATGTAGGTTCCTTAGGGAGTGTAGGGGAGCACTAAGAGAGGATTTCTCGAAATTTCGGGAAAAACAAGATCTTTATGCAAGTAAGTCGCGGAAATAAGCAAGTTGTGTATATTCTGAAAAGATAGGATTTTTTACAGACTTTGAAATTAAATGTTTTATGGAAGGACCTTTATAGTTAAAGTAGATATCACTAATAATGAATATTATGACAAATATATTTACAACTTCAAATTTTTGATTAACTTTCGATCGAAAAATTAATCTCGCCTTAATCTCTTAATTTAATTAACCTCATCCCGGATCCGGCTGTACGTACGGTCAAACACTTCGAACCGGATATCCGGCCAAAAGATGTCTTCCAGAGATTCTCTTTAATGTATTTTACGGGATATAAATTTTATTGGCATTGGGAAATTTTTATGGAAGTAATTACAGATATAAAATTATATTTTTCGAATTGAATCGACGTTTCAATTGCGATTATCCATGAAATTAAATACAATTATCTATACTCTATCATATAAATAGAAAAGACCAGAGATAGGGACACAGACAAGAGAGTGGAAGTCTTTTTCCCAGCAGTGGGACAAGTTATAGCTACAAAAAAAAAACTCTATCCGTCTTATTTACTTTAAACCTATTTTAGTTAACACTTAAAATATGTTATGTTTCGATCTTTCAAAATCGAATGATATCATCAGACCAATAATGGTACATGGTGAATCTAGTCATCCATCTAGAACCTTTTTAAAAGCTTTTATTTAACTCGCAATGTATGTAAGTATCTTCGTTCGGGTGGAAATGGGGTGGAATCTTAGAACTCAATTTTGAAGTACATTCTTCAACCGATTGAGCTGAAATTTTGTACACACGTTTAGTTTGGATGACAACGCATGATGTGGTATGTGACGTCATTCTAAATCCAATATGGCGGACCATCCAAGATGGCGGAATAGTTATTTGTAATGCATTTCTACAATATGGGTATCAAATGAAAGGGTTTGTTGAGAGTAACTCGAAAAATAATGTGGCGTCATTCATAAAAGCTTTTTTTTAAGTTTTTTTACTATTAATTTATTTCAGATTCATCTCTGCTATTCAGGGTGATTTTTAATCGGATGGATGAGCGAGGGTATGTGGTATTCCCGATCATTTCTACATTCACCATTTTATATTAAAGTTGATATTATCAACAAAATGGCAAAGAAACAAACAATAAATTGTAATAACCGCTCAAAAACCAAATTTATGCCAGCACAGTCCATATGCGACCGTCCGTTAGTATGTCATATAATGGTCATATATCATCTGTGGGCCGCGTAGGCTACGACCATTAGAAACCACCGGGTTTAGGACTGAACTAGCATGAGCCCGAGGCTTTGTTCCCGTGGGAATTGCGGGAAATCCTCTCTTAGTGCTCCCCTACACTCCCTAAGGAACCTACATGCCAAATTTCAGCTTACTAAGCCCAGTAGTTTTGGCTGTGCGTTGTCTGTCAGTCACTTAGTAATGGAAGAATTTTTATATGTAGGTATATATTTACTTTTTCTCGCGGCTTCGCCCGCGTGAATTTCCCACGGGAACAGTGCTTTTTCCCGAGATGAAAGGTACCCTATGTCCTTCTCAGTACTTCAAATTATGTGTATGCGAAATTTCAGGAAGATTGGTTCAGTAGATAAAGCGTGAAGAGGTAACAAACAAACAATTAAATAAACAAACAAACAAACTCACTTTCGCATTTATAATATTAGTTAGGAAGTTCGGATTAGGATAAGTAATTGATAGTCCGATAGATAGTAATTTTCCTAAAAAATCTAAGGGCTTAGGCAGACCACCAGCCACATGGTTAAATAATATGGAGAAGTAGATCCACAAGGCAAAGCTTGACCCCAGACAACCCGGAGTATAGACACCTCTGGCGCAGATGTACAAGGAGACCCGTCCCCAAATAAAATGGGAGAAGGGGTGGACAAAGTCAAAGTCAATTTTTTTTATTCAAACTTGGCCTTCAAAGAGGGCTCGTAAACTAATTTATTTCTAAAAAAAGAGCTCCAATCTCACTTAAAGAACCTTGTATAGATATTTGTTTAAAAACACGAGCCGCTTTTGAAATAATGTGTGATTTGTTTCAACTGTGATCTGTTTCAAAATCTCAATAAAAAGTTTTGAAAATTCCCACAAAAGTAGTCATTACATACCAAGTTAATATATTATTAAAACGTTAAATTATGTGCCAATTGAATTGAAAATCACATTGCGTGTTTTATTTTTCTTTCCGGAACAAGAAAAAGTAAAGACGTCTTATAGTCTAAGTAGGTACCCCTGTACCCTGGTTCTGTTAACTATTAGTATTGTTCTTTCATAAACACACACATTATTAAAAAAAATTAAAAAATCACACATCCAGAAAAATCCCGCTTTACTTAATAAGATAGGTACTGGCAGCTTGCCGCATCCAGTAGTGCTACATCCATGAAAGCTTTTTATTATTTGTCTACCGCACGCTCGCATTCATTCTCAAATCAAATCGAATCATTTATTATAATATATAGTATAAGTGCTGGAGTCCTGTGCTAAGTAATAAAAACTTGTGTTACAGGTACTCCATACTTATAAAACTTAACTAAAATACATAAAATAAAATCTTAAAACTAGGTCACACGTATAGTCGGCGACGTGAGGCGCGCTGTATCTGCAGGCAGCCGTCCGCGGAATTTCCGGAAAACGACTCCCTGCGGCCAGAAGTCCTCTTTCATGAACTTCTCCAGGTGATGAGTCGGCACTCTCACCACAAATGAATTGAAATTCACCTTATGGCGAGATGCCAACTGTTCGACCCGGAGAGTGAAATTAGACTTCTTCAGCACGTAGTCGACGACATCCTCCACCCTCGTAGACCAGTGCAGTCGGGACACGTAGAGTTGCGTCGACTTTACTTCCGGACGCAACAGGAAGTTCTGTCCAGTCGGTGCGCTGCCAAGATGGTTTCGGCTGGTGGGCTTCTTCTTCCTCCGCTCTACTTTTATGAAGCCCTTCTTCATCGCACAGGTCCTTATTGGGACCTACCTTCGCAGCCTTAATGTCCTTGCTAGAAGGTTTTCGCAGGCTGTTTTTTTTACCCTGTAAGTTGGGCCGTCTAGTTGGTGCGACGGCGGGAGGGGCGGCTACGGCGGCATATGCACGTGTCAGGGTTGATGTGCTCTGCCGTGTTGTCGGCTCCTTGGAGGGGGTGGAGCGGGCGGCGGGGCGCGGCGCATCACGCGGCACGGCTGCAGGCGGCGACTCGAATTTCGCCGACTCAAAACTGCCGATAGATGCATTTTGCGCTCCACGATGTGTGTTAATGTTGGAGGTCACGGGTGGTGACCTACATTCGGAACACGTAGCCCCCGGATGGTAGTCTCCGATGCCTCCAATCTGTACTCCATCTGCGACAGGCTGGTCTTCAGGGCTGTGAAGAACTTCAACAGCCTGGACACGTCGACGAACGTCGGCGCGTCGTCTGGGCCAGTCTCCTTGATGGCGTTGATGATATCCTGGAGACTTCGTTCGCCTTTATCATCTCTCCTGCGAGATGGCATCTGCGCGGTCTTGCCGAGCACCTCGTAGAGCAGCAACTTGCTTCTGCAAATCTCCACCACGTTGAAATTTAATTTGCAGATCTGCACGAGGCAGATCTCGTCCGTTGTATCCTTGGCATGATCGATAAACGCCAATAGCTCGTTCACTATAAGTTGTTTAGAACTCATAGCGGTGAATTCAAGCAGCGGCCTAAGCCACGCAATTGATTCTATGTTATAAAATTTACTTCTCATAATAAGTGAATGTAAATTCTGAGAAATAATGTTCTTAAACGAGAGTATTTTTTATTTCTATACGTGCAAGTGTTTAACCCCCGATGCAAATAGACGAGATGTTATAAGTTTGACGTTTCTATGTCTGCATGTCTATCTGTGGCATCGTAGCTCCCAAAAGGATGAAAAAATTTTGAACTAAATATTTTCTTTTCTTTTTGAAATGCGACTTAATCGGGAGGTGTAATAAGCATTTTTATAAACGTGAAATGAATGAGTAAATGAAATATTAATCCTTATGAATGGCTACTTTCTGTGAAAAAGGTATTAAAGAATGGTACACGAGTAATCCGTCTTTACTTTTTTGCTAGCTCTAACTGCAACGTTTCGTAATATTTTCTCACGTCAACATTGATTGTTGCAAACACAAAGAACATATTTATTGAACAATACCATTTACCAATAGTGTCGGCGGCGGTTATTTTTTAATGAAATTGAATTATTTATTAGACCTACATCCTAACAAATATTATAAATGCGAAAGTGAGTTTATTTATTTGTTTGTTACCTCTTCATGCTTCATCTACTGAACCAATCTTCCAGGAATTTCGCATACACATAGTTAGAAGTACTGAGAAGGACATAGGGTACTTTTCATCCCGGAATAAATTGCAGTTCCCGTGAGAAATACACGCGGGCGAAGCCGCGGGCAAAAGTTAGTTTGTCTATATACACTCAACAAAGCGGGTTTTGTGCAGAGCTCCCGTCCCAAAACCCTCAGGAAGAGGACAACCATGTCCCATTTTCAAAATAGATGTATCCACCAAAAAACTTGCATAAAATGGTGGTGAGCCCATAGAGTTTATTATTCCTGGTCACTCTTTAGTCATATTTCCCCATGACTGAGGGTTGTGGTCATTATATGGAATGAAACACACACAACGACTCTCTTGGCAAGTTTTAATGGAATGGTTGCCATTTCCTTCTCCATTTCACACACTAGCTAAAAATCATCAACCAGAGTGCAGGTTTCCTCACGATGTTTTCCTTCACCGGAAGCAAGTAGTGGTCGATGAAAACTAACATTAGTCAGATTGCTATACAAACTCATGTAGCCCGGGCAGGATTCGAACCTGGGATTTTGCATCCACAGGCGGCCCTACCACTCGGCCACCACTGCTTGGTATTGCCAAGCAATATTTGAGTTGAGGATGTCACTATAAGGATACCTATATTATATTTTGTTCTGATACAAACATAATATAATTTCACACATCGGTTACCTTTAAATCGTAAAAATTCGACGTGACATTCTTATTTAGATGCATAGAGTCGAAACCGAACAGCAATCTGAATACCAGATGTAGATATCTTTCTCTATTTCTGTCGTAGATCATGGAAATGGGCGATATGTTTACTCTTCCTTGCGTAGTCCTCACTGATGACACAGGGCGGGCACTTCATAGAAACGGGGCGTCAAATATTTCTACTACTACTGTTTGTAATATAATGGCTTGAAAACAAAACGCGGGCGTTTCCTATTGACGCCGCCAGACGGCCGGGGTTCTCACACTGCTCGTGAATGGCGTCGCGGTCGACCGCCATTGTCCAGTGCTATATCGGTTTGTTTTTAATACGCGGAGAGGTCCCGCGTCATTTTGTCTTAAACCACGTTGAGTGTTAATTAGTTTGAGTTATAATTGTGAATTTCCTTTTTGTTAAATAACTATTACGTTTGTGTTTGTGAAAAAACCTGTTATTGTGACTTTTTCTTGTGAGATGTGAAACGTGGCTGGCTGTTCACATCTACCTGTTCCCGAGTGAACCTTCGGGAAGAAACCTACGTATTTATTCTGGGGAATTGAGATCTCATGGGTTAGGTAGGGTGATTAGGGATCCCCCCTTTCCGAAGACATTCAAGATTGGATCCGAAGAGCAGGAAGATTCAGTTTGGTAAGTGCAACCTTGAGTTTGTAGGTAATTGTAGTTATTAAGTTAGGTTTAATATATAGGGTTCTGTAGTTCCCGTTATAAACTATGGTGGTAGCAGTCTGCGTATAGGTTAAGTTAGTTAGGGTCTAGTCGGACAAACGTGGTGCCGCGTGGAGATTTTTTCCCGGTACTTATTTTTACCGGTGGGTTTTTTCCCGGCAAAGTTTCGGTACAGAATCTTCCCGCCACTTGGTTTGTCCGGAATCTCTGCGCACATTTTCTGGTAGCAGAGCGTAGTTGTTCTACCCTCTATTTGTTCGTTTGTAAAAAATAATTAATTGTTTTTTTTTTATTTTGGTTGTGACTTGACGCGATGGCGAAGGTCTCCAATGCTAAGGCGACACTCGCCAACGAACTGAGATGGTTTGTGACGGCCGGAGGACTCCTGTCCCGGAAGGACAGGGAGGGCGCCACACTGCTAAGAGCGGATCACCTCCACTCACGATTGAGTAGCGCGGAAGCGGCCATGGCGGTGCTTACCGAAGCCGAACTTGCCGCGGAGGTCTATACAGGTCACATGGCGGACATGGACCAGATCCTGAATCTCCACGATGATATCGCGGAGGCGGCGGCCGCAATAAGGGCGAGACAGGCTGGCGGACCAGCCCCTCGCACACCTGTTAGACAGGAAGGACCAGCGGTTACTGGTCGGCTCCCCACCCTTCAGCTGTCCCACTTTGGGGGTAGGATGGAGGAGTGGGTAGCCTACAAGAATATGTTTGAGTCCCTGGTCGTAGCACGACAGGATTTGTCGAAGGCCCAGAAGATGGCCTACCTCCTCTCCACTCTGGAGGATGAAGCGCGGTCGCTCATCCAGCACCTCCGGGTGGAGGACGACCAGTACGATACGGCTTGGGAGTTATTGAACTCCCGCTACCAAAACTTACGTTTGTTAGCGGATGCGCACGCCGCAAAGTTGATGGCCCTGCCCAAGGTGGCCAACAGGGCACAGTTGCGCCTGCAGTTGCTCACGCCCGTTACAGTGGCCTGTAACGCGCTCCGCACACTGGGGCTGCCGGTGGACCAATGGTCCTTTTTGCTGGTGCACATTGTATTGGGCAAATTGCCCAATGACATCCGCTCGCGGTTTGAGCGCGAGAATGCGGAACGGGATAGCACCACCCTACCAACATTCACTGACTTGGTGAAGTTTTTGGAGTTTGAGGCACGGGCTGCTGAGAATACCATGACGGACTCAGCGCCATCCAGAGCGCCTGAACGTAGGCCCCAACAGGGACGGCAACCGCCACCGCGTGGAGCTGGTGTGCGGGTTGCACACACGGCAGCAGTCGCGGGGGACGCGGACTGCCTGCAATGTGGCCGGATGGGCCACAGCCTGCTGCAATGCAGGGACTGGCAGAGACTGCCAGTACAAGATCGGCGCCGCATGGCAAGGCGGCATGAACTATGCTTTTACTGTTTGGGCAGTCACTATGCACGTGACTGTCCCAGGGCCATACCATGCAGTGCATGCCGTGGGCTGCACCACGCGATGCTCTGCATGAACCGGAACGGGGATGGCCCCCGGATGTTGAGGCAGGGGTCCCCTATGGGCGGGGGCGCTCCTGCGCGAAGCCCTCCACCACCGGACGGAGGACGCGGCTTCGCTCGTCGCACCCCCTCGGGAGGGGGTCGCGTACCTGCGCGGGTCTTGGCGGACCGGGACCACGCGCCCCAAGGTCTAGGCCAGTATGTGGCTGGCCAGGCCCCGGATAGGGCCCCCATGGGCGGGGGCCCTAGATCGGACGTGAGAGTGGGGACACCCCCCTCCACGCGAGTTACCAATACCCAACACATGCAGCCGCAGCGGTTTTCTCCGCCGCTGCACGAGTACCCACGGCTGGAGTACCACCCGCCGTACCATATGTATGGCCGGGCCGCGGGCTATGCCCCCCCTCAGGTAGGGATGTGCACTCGCCCGCCATACTATCCGGGTCAGTGGCGCCCCCCTGGTTTGGAGAGAGTGGGGAGCCCGTAACTAGCTTGCTCCCTTGCTGGGACAGAGCCGCGGACGGTTCTGCTCCCTACCGCGGTGGTCCGCGTATGGGGTCGTAGGGGGGAAGCCATGAATTTGAGAGCTATGTTGGACTCAGGGGCTCAAAGCAGTTTGGTTACCACTCGAGTGGCACGCCAGTTAGGTTTAGTCGTGGAAGACTCGCCTGTGCCACTTCTTGGAGTTGGTGGCATACAAGTGAAGTGTCTGACGGGCCAGACACTTGTCACCTTTTCTTCGCTGAAGTCCTCCACAATGAGGATCACGACTTCGGCTATGGTAATGGATACCATTGCGGGTTGGCACCCCTCGACAGACATACCGCTGGGTGTGTTGTCTTTGGTTTCGGGTCTGGATTTGGCCGACCCCTTTGTCTTTCATCCCGGCCCAGTGGACTTGCTCCTGGGCTCGGACGTATTGGGTTGGATTTTGTTGGGTACCCAGAAAGCTCTGGGTTCGTCTTCACTGATGGCAGTGTCTACTATCTTTGGTTTCGCCCTGATGGGCCCTGTGTTTGATAATAGCACCGTGGAGGAGCCACCGGTCGTCGCATCTGCGTCCTTGGCCAAGACCATGCAAAGGTTTTGGGAGGTGGAGGAGCCACCTATGAGTTCCAGGATGGATCCGGAACACGCTGAGTGCGAAGCCCTTTTTCGATCGACCACGGAGAGGTTGCCCTCCGGTCGGTTTGTAACTAGGTTACCTTTTGATACTTCACATATTACATACATTTAAACACACCAAATACACAATTAAACAACACAACGCGCTTAACTATGCCTGGTTTTGTTTTAGTAATTATTTTTATCTTAGGTACCTAGTTACCATTCTTATTTTGCTATTTTTTTTAGTTCTTTATTGTTTTATTTCCTACATCTTTCCATGTAAATCCTTATAATCCTGTCATTATTGTATTGTATGTTCTGTTCTATAAAGGTGAGAGGGAGCCTGGTGACTTGTAATACAGGAGGTGTACACCTACCTAGCTCAAGCACCAGTTCTCTCCACTAAAAGGTACACAACATCCTCTTTTGTACAATTACTGTCATTTTTTATATGTGGAGAGAAAATAAACGATTTTATTATAATATTATTATTTGTTGCCTCTCGTCCTAGCCTAGGGCAAAGTAGGGCGCTTGCGGAGAAACGACTGCTGTCCATGGAGCGACGTATGCAGCGTGACCACGTACTTCGCGATAAATATATTGAATTTATGCGCGAGTACGAGGATTTGGGTCACATGTCTCCGGCTCGAGTTGATTGGAGCTCAACTGAGCATTATTTTTTGCCCCACCACGCGGTGGTGAAGGCCTCAACGGGCAAGTTGCGGACTGTCTTTGATGGGTCCGCACCCACTTCGAACGGAGTTTCGTTGAATCTATGTTTGCATTCAGGTCCCAAATTGCATAGGGACATAATTGACATCATCTTGAACTTTAGAAGACATCAAGTGGTTTTTGGCGCGGACATCCGGATGATGTTCCGCCAGACAGTCATACATCCTGAGGACAGGCGATTCCAGTTGATACTCTGGCGTGAGCGCCCTGAGGATCCTGTGACGGTGTATGAACTCAATACGAACACGTATGGTCTGAAATCTAGTCCCTATATCGCCATCAGATCATTGCTTGAATTGGCAGAGCGGGAACGGATCCACTTTCCCCGTGGGGCTTCCGTGCTGTCTAGAGATGGGCGCTTGGATAAATTTCGGGAAGGTAAAAATGGGAAAGAATGGGTAGAATGGGTAAAAATTAATTTATACCCATTTATACCCGATATTTTTTATTTATACCGGGAAGAAATTAAAATGAAAGTAAATTATCCTTATTTTCTTTAATACTGATAGAATAATAATTAAAGTATAAATATTAGGTGTGTTTTGATTATAAGGAAGATAAATAACTAGTTGTTTTCGGTTCAAATATTAAAAAAAAAAAAACAACAGATTTAAAATCATATGAATTTAAATAATATTTTGAAAATAATGATGAATATTCGGTATATGGATGTTTCAAGTATAATTAACAAAAAAAATCAAAACATCTTCAATTGTATAATAGACTAACTTTTGCCCACGGCTTCGCCCGCTTTTGTTGTAATTAAGTTTGCTGCATTTTAATTTAAAATTCCGTTTTTCATTATTACCGATATTACAGACATTCGTGTAAAGCAATCTGGCCTAGTACGGCGGGCCTTCCGATTCGATGATCGCCTAGCCGTTCAATAGAATTCGGGCATTTGACAAACTTGTTCGTCGCCCCGGCATAACATTTATTGTCTAAAACCAGTTGGCTGCGAATGAGTCAGAATTAAAATACAGGGTGTTACTTTGCATTCTTGCAATATTTACAGAGGTAACTATATTGCTGATTCTGAACACAAATCAATAAAAAAATCATTACCTAAAATTTTGTTTTTTAATTAATAAAAATTTATTTTATCGACAGTGTAACATCGTTACAGTGTGTTACGCGCACCACTTATAATCGAAAAACTTGCACATCACTTGTCCGCTCGGCAAAAAGCAATAAAAAACGCCCCACTACTTTCTTTGTCGGATGCCGCCGCCGCCGCACGCCACCGGCCACACGCCGCACGCGCCGCGCGCATGCTACGCGCAGTTGTTTCGCATCGCTGTCAGAGGTAGACGTGATTTCCCTCGCTCCGTATCGTGTAAGTTGCGTGTCGCGAAAATGACGAAAGCGTATTCCAACGTGGAATTGGTGGAAATGGTCTGCTTGTACGCCATAAGTGGTAACAGCTTACCCCTAGCCATCATCATGTTTGCGGAAATGTTCCCAAACCAACGGAAGCCGACCCGTCAGGTGATGCTTGCTGCCAAGCTCAAGCTTGAGGCAGCGTAGTTCTTTGAAAGAGAGCTCCGTGCCAGTACCCCAGAAGCAGGACGATATTATCATGTTAGCCATGTGACTGTGTGGAGACTTTTAAAAAGTGAACAAGTGCACCCTTTTCATTTTCGCAAAGTCCAAGACCTACTCCCACGAGACTACGCCGCACGAATTTTATTTTGTCGCTGACAGTTGGACAATCGAACAGAAAACATTCTGTGGACCGACGAAAGCCTGTTCACAAGAGTTGGGATGTTCAACATCCACAACGAGCACTGGCGGAGTAATCGGTAAGAAAACCCAAATAAAATAAATCGCCACTCTTTCCAGCACAGATTCGGATTAAATGTGCTACTTATGAAATGAAGAATAATGTCATAATAAAAATAACGTATTTTTGTCGGTCCTAAGCCTGTAAAGTAGGAAGGGAAATCTGAAATCAAACTTTATTTACACAAGTAAGCGATCAGCTGCCCACAGCACGAGACGGCGCGCGCGCGCTCGGCCGACCGAGGTCACCGACCGCGCCAGCTGTTATCCCATTGCGCCTTATGAATGCGCCCACGTAACAATGGTTTATTCCACTTTGTACTGAAAATCTAAGATTACTGATTACTTAGCGTGCTTTATTCTGAGAAGTCTCAAATTAAGCTAAGTTGTAGGTAGTGCTTAGTACTATAGGCTGTCTGAATATTGCAAGGATGCAGAATAACACCCTGTATATCTTGTCAGGTCTTTTTGTACCCAAAACGTAAATTGTACACTTTATAAGTATTTTTTTACACAGTACTTAATTTAAAAACTGAATATTTGCTTAAACACTTTATTTCATAATAAATCCTAACGATATATTATAAAATATCGTAATTACAAACATTATAATTGATTTTAATTTTTACCCGGTGTAAATTAAAAATTCCTGGGAAAAAATGGGTATAAATGGATAAATTTCCGACTCTCGGAAATTTATCGGGTAAATGCCCATCTCTAGTGCTGTCACGTGACTTGTATGTCGATGACGTGTGCACCGGAGCCCAAAGTATTGAGGAGGCCCTCCTACTGCGGGATGAATTGATTGAAATATTGAAAACGGGTGGCTACGAGCTACGTAAGTGGTTGTCCAATGAGCCTAAAGTTCTAGAAGGGATCCCGGAGGATCACCAACAGAACCCTCACCTGTTTGAGGATGTGGATGATCCCAACAGGATAGCGGTGCTGGGCATGCAGTACCAGCCGCTAACCGATATTTTCACATTCCAAGTGGACTTGGAAATACCAAAAGTCTGGACTAAGAGAACGGTGTTGTCCGTAATAGCTCGTATGTTTGATCCAAGCGGTTGGATCAGTCCAGTGATATTCTCTGCAAAGTGTCTTCTTCAGAGACTTTGGACTTTGGGCGTCTCGTGGGACGAGCCGCTGTTTGGCTCTCCATTGGATGATTGGCTCGAGTTGTTTTCATCGATTAAGGAAGTCAATCGTATTGCCTTGCCTCGTCGAATATTGCCACCCGGGAAATATCGAGCCAGCCTGCATGGCTTTTGTGACGCGTCGGAGCGAGGCTACGCCGCGTCAGTCTATATGCGGACAGTTGACGCCGATGGCCGGGTCAATGTCTCGCTTTTGCTAGGGAAGAGCAAGGTCGCCCCCATCAGGACTAGGCTGACTATTCCCAAGCTTGAGTTGAGTGGAGCTCACCTTCTCTCTAAATTGTTGCATCACGTTGCATGTGAGCTGGCGGCCACGGTCGAGATACGGGACATCTTCGCCTGGTCGGATAGCCAGGTCGCGCTTGCATGGTTGCGCGCGGCCCCACATACCTTGGAGGTTTTTGTGGGAAATCGGGTTTCCCAAATCCAGAATATCGGAATTGATATAACATGGAGACATGTGCCGGGAGAGCTTAACCCAGCGGACTGTGCTTCCCGAGGTTGTACGGCACCAGAATTGGTGTCACACCCGCTCTGGTGGGGCCCAGAGTGGCTGATGGGATCAGAAACTTCTTGGCCTGTCTGTCAGACAGATGTTACTTCTTTGAGTTTGACTGGGCTCCGTGTACATGCTGTAGTCGCTGAGACGACGTCGGAGCCGGATTGGCTACTTGCTCGGTATAGCAGCTTGGATAAGCTTCTGGGTGTTACCAGTTGGATTAAGCGTTTCATACATAATTGTAGAAACCCACAGGCAAAGCGGTTGGAGCCGATTGCAGGTGCAGAAGAGCGCCGGAGCGCATTGTTGCATTGGGTCCGTGTCGTGCAGACCGGCCGGTTTGAGTCAGAGCTTCGTATTTTGCGCGACGGACGCGCTAAGTTGAAGGGCGCGGTCGCTCGTTTGAACCCGTACATCGACTCGGATGGGCTTCTTCGGGTTGGAGGCAGGCTCCGGAAGGCGGATCTTCCATATGAGACTCGCCATCCTCTGTTGTTGCCCAAGGGCGGACCCTTGGTGCAGCTTTTGGTGTCTGATCGACACATTCGTAACGCCCATGCTGGGTGCAATGCTTTGTTGGCTATTTTGCAACGCGAGTTTTGGATTTTGTCTGCCCGAAGAGCAATCCGTAGTGTCCTGTTTCGATGTATTGCATGTTATAGGTTGAAGGCATCCACGATGCAACCACAGATGGGTGATTTGCCCGCTGATCGAATCCGACCTTCGAGGCCGTTTGACGGCGTTGGAACCGATTTTGCCGGCCCCTTTTCGATCAAGGCTTCTCCCTTTCGTAATGCCCGTATTGTGAAGGGCTATTTGTGTGTATTTGTTTGTTTGGCCACCAAGGCTGTCCATTTGGAGGTGGTATCGGCTCTGACTACGGAGGCCTTCGTCGCCGCGTTGGATCGCTTTGTTTCGCGTCGAGGTCTACCTTCCCTTATTAGGTCTGATAATGGCACAAACTATAAGGGAACTGTAAATTATCTTAAGGATGTTTCTGTGTTTATTGATAAATATTGTACTAGTTTAAGTCAAATTGCTGCCCAAAGGGGAATAACCTGGAAGTTTAGTCCCCCAAGTTGCCCCCATTGGGGAGGGATTTTTGAAGCGGCTGTGAAATCCGCAAAGACCCACCTCCGCCGCATTATCGGAGAAACGGCTCTAACTTTTTGAAGAGCTGGCCACAGTGTTTTGTAAAGTTGAGGCGGTCCTCAACTCTCGTCCTCTCTGTCCGCTATCTCCAGATCCAAATGACTTGGAAGCTCTCACCCCTGGTCATTTTTTGGTGGGAGGGCCGTTGAATGCCCTGCCCGAATACCCGTGGAAGGATGAACGCGTATATCGGTTGTCGCGTTTTCAAATGTTGCAGCAAATGAGCCAGGACTTTTGGCGTCGCTGGTCGCTTAAATATTTGCATTTGCTGCAGCAAAGAGTGAAGTGGACAGACAGGACTGAGCCTCCCAGGGAGGGTGATTTAGTATTGTTAAAAGAGGCAAATTTGCCCTCATTGCTTTGGCGACGAGCTCGCATATTACGTTTGATTCTTGGCGGAGATGGCACTCCGCGTGTGGCTGAGGTGTTGGTCGACGGTTCGATTTTAAGGAGAGGTGTGACCTCTCTCGCCCGCCTTCCCGTAGAGTAAGCTAGCGGTCTGCTTCTCAGACCGGGACGGGGGGATGTTTGTAATATAATGGCTTGAAAACAAAACGCGGGCGTTTCCCATTGACGCCGCCAGACGGCCGGGGTTCTCACACTGCTCGTGAATGGCGTCGCGGTCGACCGCCATTGTCCAGTGCTATATCGGTTTGTTTTTAATACGCGGAGAGGTCCCGCGTCATTTTGTCTTAAACCACGTTGAGTGTTAATTAGTTTGAGTTATAATTGTGAATTTCCTTTTTGTTAAATAACTATTACGTTTGTGTTTGTGAAAAAACCTGTTATTGTGACTTTTTCTTGTGAGATGTGAAACGTGGCTGGCTGTTCACATCTACCTGTTCCCGAGTGAACCTTCGGGAAGAAACCTACGTATTTATTCTGGGGAATTGAGATCTCATGGGTTAGGTAGGGTGATTAGGGATCCCCCCTTTCCGAAGACATTCAAGATTGGATCCGAAGAGCAGGAAGATTCAGTTTGGTAAGTGCAACCTTGAGTTTGTAGGTAATTGTAGTTATTAAGTTAGGTTTAATATATAGGGTTCTGTAGTTCCCGTTATAAACTATGGTGGTAGCAGTCTGCGTATAGGTTAAGTTAGTTAGGGTCTAGTCGGACAAACGTGGTGCCGCGTGGAGATTTTTTCCCGGTACTTATTTTTACCGGTGGGTTTTTTCCCGGCAAAGTTTCGGTACAGAATCTTCCCGCCACTTGGTTTGTCCGGAATCTCTGCGCACAACTACTACAGATGAAACTGCATATCCATGAACACGTCAGTAACACGTCAATGTGTGCGTTTTCATAGCCATAACGTCCCAAAATACACAAGAACGGGGAGAAGTGCGGGGAGTGTGGTGGGGTGCCATATTGCGGGAGGAGCAGGGAGTTTCCTTTCTGGACGTAGTACTTATATTAGGATCGTGATCTCTATGCAATACTTTTTGTGTACTACGTTCCGCCATTCAAGCATTCGATCGGATCTGTGCGATATGTTTAAATTTTTAAAATTAAATTACCGACTGAGGTTCTTTTATAGGTTAATTCCCATTTGCACACCTTTCATTTATATTTTGACAAATACGGGAATAATTTAATTTATTTTTATTTTGCATTTTCAGGTACAATTTAATTTGTATTTAATTCAAAGTACCTGATCGCTATTTAAGCACACATTTTACATTAGTGTGTTAGTAGGTATATTTTTTTGCTAAAGCTGGAATTTATTAACAAGTCGCTACTGTAGAATTGATATGATAGTGACTTTTCAAAAATGATCCAGTTTTTATCGCCGGCCGGGTCTTGACTTGTATTGTAGGTATCTTGATTTCATTCAAATAAAAATGAACTTTATCAAATAAAAAAAACGGACATATTCAAAAGGATTGGGCATGCAAACTTGCAGATACAAAACCGAGCGTTTAAAAAAGCCCTTTGTAGCGTACGTTTACAAAAATCAAATTTGTGTG
The DNA here is from genome assembly GCA_018467065.1 of Ephestia elutella. NCBI lineage: Eukaryota > Metazoa > Arthropoda > Insecta > Lepidoptera > Pyralidae > Ephestia > Ephestia elutella. The sequence goes on along the minus strand of CM031591.1, from coordinate 4,125,572 downwards.
CTGTATCTCCTTATTTCTATTATCTTTTACTCCTGCATGGCTTTACGACACGGAATGCAATATTTTCAATAAATCAGTATCTGATTTATGTGTGACTTGTTGCCACAACATTGTTGTTTTATTTTTGGTATTCAAATTTTGTGGGGTGGTGTAAAATTGAAAAATAAAAATATGATAAATGTTTCCCAGTTATGACTTTTTGGAGATCAAATTTTGACAATTCAATTTGTTAACAGAAATATTTCATTATGTCATCATCAGCCATTTTAATGCTCCATTGCTGGGGCTTGCTGGGCTTTCTTATGGATATAGCTTGTTTGTTTGTTACCTCTTCACGCTCTATCTACTGAAGCAATCTTCATGAAATTTTGCATGCACATAGTTAAAAGTACCGAGAAGGACATAGGGTACCTTTCATCCCGGGAAAAACCACTGTTCCCGTGGGAAGAGAAATCCACGCGGGCGAAGCCGCGGGCCCAAGCTAGTATATATATATAAATGTAATTTCTTGTGTCCTAATAAAATAGGTATCCTTGTTGTTGTTGTTCATTTATGTAAGTTTCTTTATTCCACCACTAGCTGTCGCCCGCGGCTTCGCCCGCGTGAGTTTCGCTTAGATGAAAAATCTCTCTTGGAGCTTTTCATCAGATGTTCCAGATCTTCAATTTTTATACGTCAGCAGAAAATGCTCATCAGGTTGAACGACTTTTTTTAAGGCACCATTTCCATTTTTCTTATAGTTTAGCTGTTCTGTTAAGGTTCTTCATCAGGTGTGTTTTCAAAATAAATTATAGCCTATATGTTGCCCAGGCTTAATAGCTATACAACAAAAAAAGTTTCATTCAAATCCGTCCAGTAGTTTTTGCGTGAAACGCGTACATACAGACAGACAGACAGACAAGAAATTCCAAAAAAATTTTTTTTGCTTTCTATTATTCTTTTTAGGTATAGGGATACCTAAAAAGAATAATAGAAATGCAAATGTTGTTACTGCTATAGCAGTTTACTGTCCAGTGAAGTATTAAGAAACTTTTTTAATGGTCGATCACGGGATGGGTGATCAATAATAAGCTAATTATTAAAAAATAAAAAACACGACTGACAGAAAATTCTTTATTTAAATCGTTTTTCATGTCAAAAACTTATTATATAATCATAGCATATTATGTCTCAAGGCTACAAACTACTAGACAACTCGCATAGCCTATATCATTCGAAGGAATGCAAGGAATCTAAAAATATCTCTCACATCAAAATCTGTTCAGCCGTTGAGGACTTATCTCTATACATATAATAAAACAGTAAAATTATTTTGTCTGTACATTTAGTATTTTTGACTGAAATGGATAGAGGGACACTTAAAAAGAATAATAGAACGCAAAAAAAATTTTTTTGAATTTCTTGTCTGTCTGTCTGCTAATCTCCGAAAGTACTGAACCGATTTGAATGAAACTTTTTTTGTTGTATAGCTTAATAGCTATAGCTAGCCTGAGCAACATTTAGGCTATAATTGATTTTGAAAACTGGAACACCTGATGAAGAACCAAAACAGAACAGTTAAACTATAAGAAATATGCACATGGTGCCTTAACAAAATTCGTTCAATCTGATGAACATTTTCAGTTGACGTATAAAAATCAGGATCATCTGATGAAGAATTCCAAGAGACCAGCTACATTTATATACATTATTGACCGAGCGAGCGAAGCGAGCGAAGGTCTCTAAATCGAGTTGGGGGCGAAACACATTGTTTGTATGTATGTATGTATGTATGTTTGTACCGCGATAACTGCCGAACCGATGGTCCGATTTTGATGAAATTTGGTAGGCATGTAGGAAATATCAATAGAATTTTCAAGTTCGTTGGGCATCAAAATCGGTTCAGTAGTTTTTGATATATTAATAAAAACGTCCGCGATTATCTAGCAAACGAAACCATAGCGTGTTCTAACTTTGGATAACGCCATCTAGATTTTATTTAGGGAACTGAATTACGAGTATGTTAGAAAAATCGAAATCAGAGTATATCAATAAAAACGCGAGTAATAATCGCGAGGTCTGAGTTCGCGGCGAACTACTAGTTACAAATATGGAAATGGCGCCTTAGTAAAAGTCGATCAACCTGATGAGCATTTTCTACTGACGTATATATATAGACAGGACAGGGGATAGGACAAAGAGGGACTCGGGGTGGGAGTGGTAGTACACGGAAAATTGTAGATAACGAGCAGACGAAGATCGTTTATTGAATGAAATATCACTTTGATTTATTTTAACACCGCGACTATACTACGAGTACCTAATATATTCCCGCGGGACACGGGATAACCAAATGGCTGAAATTTTGAGTACTGGAGTGTAGGTTACTACAGTTTGGAACACAAAAAGATTTTTCATCTAAGCGAAACTCACGCGGGCGAAACCGCGGGTAACAGCTAGTATTATATATGTTAGTATTATTGACCGAGCGAGCGAAGCGAGCGAAGTGCCGAACCGATGGTCCGATTTTGATGAAATTTGGTAGGCATGTAGGAAATATCAATAGAATTTTCAAGTTCGTTGGGAATCAAAATCGGTTCAGTAGTTTTTGAAATATTAATAAAAACGTCCGCGATTATCTAGCAAACGAAACCATAGCGTGTTCTAACTTTGGATAACGCCATCTAGATTTTATTTAGGGAACTGAATTATGTTAGAAAAGTCGAAATCAGAGTATATCAATAAAAACGCGAGTAACAATCGCGAGGTCTAAGTTCGCGGCGAACTACTAGTTATATTATTTATGTATCATATTTGTTTGTAATAAAATCTATGTTGTTTTGTCCGTTCGCCGCCGTAATATTCTAGCGCGTGCGGTAGTTTCATATTAGTAGCGTCGTCGCCCGCTCGGCCGGCGTCGGCAGTCGCGAGCGACCATTTTGAATTCAGTATTGTTTGGACATCGCGCGGGGAGGCCGCGCCGCATGAAATTGCTCGCGTGAATGGCATGGCGGACGGCCGCCATTTGTCCTGACATATCGGTTTGATTTTAATACGCGGAGAGGTCTCGCGTCTTTTGCTTGTTAACTAGTTTGAGTTATATTTGTGAATTTCCTGTTTGTTAAATAACTATTGAACATTTGTGTTTGTGAAACCTTTTACTTTGACTGTTTCTTGTGAGATGCGAAACGTGGCTGCCTGGGGACGCCGAAATCTGTTGCCGAGTGGAACTGCTAGACGGATCAGGTATTTTTTTCTGGGGATTGAGATCTCATGGGGTAGGTTGGGTGATTTAGGGAACAACCCCCTCCTCTTCCGAAGACACTCGAAGTTGGATCCGAAGATTAAGAAGATTCAGTTTGGTAAGTGGTTGAATTGTAGTTATTAAATTAGGTTAGTATATAGGGCCCCGTAGCTCCCTATATAAGCTACGGTGGTAGCAGACTGCGTATAGGTTAGGTTAGATTCTAGTCGGACAAGCGTGGTGTCGCGTGGAGATTTTTTCCCGGTACTTATTTTTACCGGTGGTTTTTTCCCGGTGAAGTTCCGGTACAGAATTCTTCCCGCCGCTTCGTTTGTCCGGATTCTCTGCGCACATTTTCTGGTAGCAGAGCGTAGTTGTTCTGCACATTCTCTGGTAGCAGAGCGTAGTTGTTCTGCACATTTTCTGGTAGCAGAGCGTAGTTTATCTACCCTCTATTTGTTCGTTTGTAAAAAATAATTAATTGTTTGTAAAAATTATTAGATTTTTCTTAGTTTGTTTGTATAAGAATATTTGTAACCTTTTTGTATTTGTTTGCGGTTTGTACCGTGCGTTCCGGGTTTGTGCCATTCTCATACCTACCGCGGTTTTTCGTGTTGTTGCTTGATTTTGTTCTTTATTTACCTTTTTTATCTTTTCTTATTTGTTTGTTTGTTTGTGACTTGACGCGATGGCGAAGGTCTCCAATGCTAGGGCGACACTCGCCAACGAATTGAGATGGTTTGTGACGGCCGGAGGACTCCTGTCCCGGAAGGACAGGGAGGGCGCCATACTGCTAAGAGCGGATCACCTCCACTCACGATTGATTAGCGCGGAAGCGGCCATGGTGGTGCTTACCGAAGCCGAACTTGCCCCGGAGGTCTACGCAGGTCACATGGCGGACATGGACCAGATCCTGAGTCTGCACGAAGATATCGCGGAGGCGGTGACCGCAATAAGGGCGAGACAGGCTGGCGGACCAGCCCCTCGCACACCTGTTAGACAGGAAGGACCAGCGGTTACTGGTCGGCTCCCCACCCTTCAGCTGTCCCACTTTGGGGGTAGGATGGAGGAGTGGGTAGCATATAAAAATATGTTTGAGTCCCTGGTCGTAGCACGACAGGATTTGTCGAAGGCCCAAAAGATGGCCTACCTCCTCTCCACTCTGGAGGATGAAGCGCGGTCGCTCATCCAGCACCTCCGGGTGGAGGACGACCAGTACGATACGGCTTGGGAGTTATTGAACTCCCGCTACCAAAACTTACGTTTGTTAGCGGATGCGCACGCCGCACAGTTGATGGCCTTGCCCAAGGTGGCCAACAGGGCACAGTTGCGCCTGCAGTTGCTCACGCCCGTTACAGTGGCCTGTAACGCGCTCCGCACACTGGGGCTGCCGGTGGACCAATGGTCCTTTTTGCTGGTGCACATTGTATTGGGCAAATTACCCAATGACATCCGCTCGCGGTTTGAGCGCGAGAATGCGGAGCGGGATAGCACCACCCTACCAACATTCACTGACTTGGTGAAGTTTTTGGAGTTTGAGGCACGGGCTGCTGAGAATACCATGACGGACTCAGCGCCATCCAGAGCGCCTGAACGCAGGCCCTTGGAACCCTCATGGAGAGGTAAGCCCCAACAGGGACGGCAACCGCCACCGCGTGGAGCTGGTGCGCGGGTTGCACACACGGCAGCAGTCGCGGGGGACGCGGACTGCCTGCAATGTGGCCGGATGGGCCACAGCCTGCTGCAATGCAGGGACTGGCAGAGACTGCCAGTACAAGATCGGCGCCGCATGGCAAGGCGGCATGAACTTTGCTTCTACTGTTTGGGCAGTCACTATGCACGTGACTGTCCCAGGGCCATACCATGCAGTGCATGCCGTGGGCTGCACCACGTGATGCTCTGCATGAACCGGAACGGGGATGGCCCCCGGTTGTTGAGGCAGGCGTCCCCTATGGGCGGGGGCGCTCCTGCGCGAAGCCCTCCACCATCGGACGGAGGACGCGGCTTCGCTCGTCGCACCCCCCCTCGGGAGGGGGGTCGCGTACCGGCGCGGGTCTTGGCGGACCGGGACCACGCGCCCCAAGGTCGTGGCCAGTATGTGGCTGGCCAGGCCCCGGATAGGGCCCTCATGGGCGGGGGCCCTAGATCGGACGTGAGAGTGGGGACACCCCCCTCCACGCGGGCTACCAATACCCAACACATGCAGCCGCAGCGGTTTTCTCCGCCGCTGCACGAGTACCCACGGCTGGAGTACCACCCGCCGTACTATAGGTATGGCCGGGCCGCGGGTTATGCCCCCCCTCAGATGGGGATGTGCACTCGCCCGCCATATTATCCGGGTCAGTGGCGCGCCCCTGGTTTGGAGAGAGTGGGGAGCCCGTAACTAGCTTGCTCCCTTGCTGGGACAGAGCCGCGGACGGTTCTGCTCCCTACCGCGGTGGTCCGCGTATGGGGTCGTGGGGGAGAAGCCATTAATTTGAGAGCTCTGTTGGACTCAGGGGCTCAAAGCAGTTTGGTTACCACTCGAGTGGCACGCCAGTTAGGTTTAGTCGTGGAAGACTCGCCTGTGCCACTTCTTGGAGTTGGTGGCATACAAGTGAAGTGTCTGACGGGCCAGACACTTGTCACCTTTTCTTCGCTGAAGTCCTCCACAATGAGGATCACGACTTCGGCTATGGTAATGGATACCATTGCGGGTTGGCACCCCTCGACAGACATACCGCCGGGTGTGTTGTCTTTGGTTTCGGGTCTGGATTTGGCCGACCCCTTTGTCTTTCATCCCGGCCCAGTGGACTTGCTCCTGGGCTCGGACGTATTGGGTTGGATTTTGTTGGGTACCCAGAAAGCTCTGGGTTCGTCTTCACTGATGGCAGTGTCTACTATCTTTGGTTTCGCCCTGATGGGCCCTGTGTTTGATAATGGCACCGCGGAGGAGCCACCGGTTGTCGCATCTGCGTCCTTGGCCAAGACCATGCAAAGGTTTTGAGAGGTGGAGGAGCCACCTATGAGTTCCAGGATGGATCCGGAACACGCTGAGTGCGAAGCCTTCTTTCGATCAACCACGGAGAGGTTGCCCTCCGGTCGGTTTGTAACTAGGTTACCCTTTGTTGCCTCTCGTCCTAGCCTAGGGCACAGTAGGGCGCTTGCGGAGAAACGACTGCTGTCCATGGAGCGACGTATGCAGCGTGACCACGTACTTCGCGATAAATATATTGAATTTATGCGCGAGTACGAGGATTTGGGTCACATGTCTCCGGCTCGAGTTGATTGGAGCTCAACTGAGCATTATTTTTTGCCCCACCACGCGGTGGTGAAGGCCTCAACAGGCAAATTGAGGACCGTCTTCGATGGGTCCGCACCCACTTCGAACGGGGTTTCGTTGAATCTGTGTTTGCATTCGGGTCCCAAATTGCATAGGGACATAATTGACATCATCTTGAACTTTAGAAGACATCAAGTGGTTTTTGGTGCGGACATCCGGATGATGTTCCGCCAGACAGTCATACATCCTGAGGACAGGCGATTCCAGTTGATACTCTGGCGTGAGCGCCCTGAGGATCCTGTGACGGTGTATGAACTCAATACAAACACGTATGGTTTAAAATCTAGTCCCTATATCGCCATCAGATCATTGCTTGAATTGGCAGAGCGGGAACGGATCCGCTTTCCCCGTGGGGCTTCCGTGCTGTCACGTGACTTGTATGTAGATGACGTGTGCACCGGAGCCCAAAGTATTGAGGAGGCCCTCCTACTGCGGGACGAATTGATTGAAATATTGAAAACGGGTGGCTATGAGCTACGTAAGTGGTTGTCCAATGAGCCTAAAGTTCTAGAAGGGATCCCGGAGGATCACCAACAGAACCCTCACCTGTTTGAGGATGTGGATGATCCCAACAGGATAGCGGTGCTGGGCATGCAGTACCAGCCGCTAACCGATATTTTTACATTCCAAGTGGACTTGGAAATACCAAAAGTCTGGACTAAGAGAACGGTGTTGTCCGTAATAGCTCGTATGTTTGATCCAAGCGGTTGGATCAGTCCAGTGATATTCTCTGCGAAGTGTCTTCTTCAGAGACTTTGGACTTTGGGCGTCTCGTGGGACGAGCCGCTGTTTGGTCCTCCATTGGATGATTGGCTCGAGTTGTTTTCATCGATTAAGGAAGTCAATCGGATTGCCTTGCCTCGTCGAATATTGCCCCCCGGGAAATATCGAGCCAGCCTGCATGGCTTTTGTGACGCGTCGGAGCGAGGCTACGCCGCGTCAGTCTATATGCGGACAGTTGACGCCGATGGCCGGGTCAATGTCTCGCTTTTGTTAGGGAAGAGCAAGGTCGCCCCCATCAGGACTAGGCTGACTATTCCCAAGCTTGAGTTGAGTGGAGCTCACCTTCTCTCTAAATTGTTGCATCACGTTGCATGTGAGCTGGCGGCCACGGTCGAGATACGGGACATCTTCGCCTGGTCGGATAGCCAGGTCGCGCTTGCATGGTTGCGCGCGGCCCCACATACCTTGGAGGTTTTTGTTGGAAACAGGGTTTCCCAAATCCAGAATATCGGAATTGATATAACATGGAGACATGTGCCGGGAGAGCTTAACCCAGCGGACTGTGCTTCCCGAGGTTGTACGGCACCAGAATTGGTGTCACACCCGCTCTGGTGGGGCCCAGAGTGGCTGATGGGATCAGAAACTTCTTGGCCTGTCTGTCAGACAGATGTTACTTCTTTGAGTTTGACTGGGCTCCGTGTACATGCTGTAGTCGCTGAGACGACGTCGGAGCCGGATTGGCTACTTGCTCGGTATAGTAGCTTGGATAAGCTTCTGGGTGTTACCAGTTGGCTTAAGCGTTTCATACATAATTGTAGAAACCCACAGGCAAAGCGGTTGGAGCCGATTGCAGGTGCAGAAGAGCGCCGGAGCGCATTGTTGCATTGGGTCCGTGTCGTGCAGACCGGACGGTTTGAGTCAGAGCTTTCGTATTTTGCGCGACGGACGCGCTAAGTTGAAGGGCGCGGTCGCTCGTTTGAACCCGTACATCGACTCGGATGGGCTTCTTCGGGTTGGAGGCAGGCTCCGGAAGGCGGATCTTCCATATGAGACTCGCCATCCTCTGTTGTTGCCCAAGGGCGGACCCTTGGTGCAGCTTTTGGTGGCTGATCGACACATTCGTAACGCCCATGCTGGGTGCAATGCTTTGTTGGCTATTTTGCAACGCGAGTTTTGGATTTTGTCTGCCCGAAGAGCAATCCGTAGTGTCCTGTTTCGATGTATTGCATGTTATAGGTTGAAGGCATCCACGATGCAACCACAGATGGGTGATTTGCCCGCTGATCGAATCCGACCTTCGAGACCGTTTGACGGCGTTGGAACCGATTTTGCCGGTCCCTTTTCGATCAAGGCTTCTCCCTTTCGTAATGCCCGTATTGTGAAGGGCTATTTGTGTGTATTTGTTTGTTTGGCCACCAAGGCTGTCCATTTGGAGGTGGTATCGGCTCTGACTACGGAGGCCTTCGTCGCCGCGTTGGATCGCTTTGTTTCGCGTCGAGGTCTACCTTCCCTTATTAGGTCTGATAATGGCACAAACTATAAGGGAACTGTAAATTATCTTAAGGATGTTTCTGTGTTTATTGATAAAAATTGTACTAGTTTAAGTCAAATTGCTGCCCAAAGGGGAATAACCTGGAAGTTTAGTCCCCCAAGTTGCCCCCATTGGGGAGGGATTTTTGAAGCGGCTGTGAAATCCGCAAAGACCCACCTCCGCCGCATTATCGGAGAAACGGCTCTAACTTTTGAAGAGCTGGCCACAGTGTTTTGTAAAGTTGAGGCGGTCCTCAACTCTCGTCCTCTCTGTCCGCTATCTCCAGATCCAAATGACTTGGAAGCTCTCACCCCTGGTCATTTTTTGGTGGGAGGGCCGTTGAATGCCCTGCCCGAATACCCGTGGAAGGATGAACGCGTATATCGGTTGTCGCGTTTTCAAATGTTGCAGCAAATGAGCCAGGACTTTTGGCGTCGCTGGTCGCTTGAATATTTGCATTTGCTGCAGCAAAGAGTGAAGTGGACAGACAGGACTGAGCCTCCCAGGGAGGGTGATTTAGTATTGTTAAAAGAGGCAAATTTGCCCTCATTGCTTTGGCGACGAGCTCGCATATTACGTTTGATTCTTGGCGGAGATGGCACTCCGCGTGTGGCTGAGGTGTTGGTCGACGGTTCGATTTTAAGGAGAGGTGTGACCTCTCTCGCCCGCCTTCCCGTAGAGTAAGCTAGCGGTCTGCTTCTCAGACAGGGACGGGGGGATGTTTGTAATAAAATCTATGTTGTTTTGTCCGTTCGCCGCCGTAATATTCTAGCGCGTGCGGTAGTTTCATATTAGTAGCGTCGTCGCCCGCTCGGCCGGCGTCGGCAGTCGCGAGCGACCATTTTGAATTCAGTATTGTTTGGACATCGCGCGGGGAGGCCGCGCCGCATGAAATTGCTCGCGTGAATGGCATGGCGGACGGCCGCCATTTGTCCTGACATATCGGTTTGATTTTAATACGCGGAGAGGTCTCGCGTCTTTTGCTTGTTAACTAGTTTGAGTTATATTTGTGAATTTCCTGTTTGTTAAATAACTATTGAACATTTGTGTTTGTGAAACCTTTTACTTTGACTGTTTCTTGTGAGATGCGAAACGTGGCTGCCTGGGGACGCCGAAATCTGTTGCCGAGTGGAACTGCTAGACGGATCAGGTATTTTTTTCTGGGGATTGAGATCTCATGGGGTAGGTTGGGTGATTTAGGGAACAACCCCCTCCTCTTCCGAAGACACTCGAAGTTGGATCCGAAGATTAAGAAGATTCAGTTTGGTAAGTGGTTGAATTGTAGTTATTAAATTAGGTTAGTATATAGGGCCCCGTAGCTCCCTATATAAGCTACGGTGGTAGCAGACTGCGTATAGGTTAGGTTAGATTCTAGTCGGACAAGCGTGGTGTCGCGTGGAGATTTTTTCCCGGTACTTATTTTTACCGGTGGTTTTTTCCCGGTGAAGTTCCGGTACAGAATTCTTCCCGCCGCTTCATTTGTCCGGATTCTCTGCGCACATTTTCTGGTAGCAGAGCGTAGTTGTTCTGCACATTCTCTGGTAGCAGAGCGTAGTTGTTCTGCACAATATTTATGTATAAACACTAATTATCTTTACCGTTTTCTGCTATTTGTACGTACTTACTTATACCCTATCGCTGGTTGACTGGAAGAGATCCCTTTATGGGATAAGTCCGCCTTTGTATATTTACCTTTTTATGTTAATAAGTTCACTGTGTATAGTATATACACCTTAGTACAATAAAGATATTACAAACAAACAAACAAACAAACAATTGAACTTCTATTGCGTACCTTTTACTACACGATTGTTGCTTATTCAATTATGCGTTTGTGATTTAGCGCAAAGTAATTTCAACTTTCACTCATGTATTTAGAGCTGATTTTCCTTTGAAGCTAAACACAGTGATACATCGTACTTTCAATAATCTGTATCATTGCGTTCAAATCAACCTTCAAAGGTAACAGGCCTTTGTTAGATTGTTAGCTTTAACCGTCAAAACCTTTGCAAATCAGTTCATTGCCCCTTGCTTTGTGATTTCAACTCCCATGTGGAATGAAAGACGTTTCAATGAAATTGTAGGGGATGTTGGTAACTAGTTGTCTGAATATTTGGGGTATTTCTTACAATACTAGGTACTCAATATACTAGGTATTTAAATAAAACAGTTTGTTTTTTAACTGAAATTATGATCTATTAATTTAAAAAAAATATTTTCATTGAAACATAAAAAAAATAAAAATGTTGAATTATTAAATTCAATTTTGAGGTCTCGATGTAAAATTGTTTTTTTTACGTACTTTATAAATTAGATTTTTATCAAAGGGTTGATGAAGTTATAGATTGATTGACACATTGTTTTTGTTTCCGAAATATTTGGGTTCTTTGGTGAAAATAAAAAAAAAGAAAACAAAATTCACTCGAACGAATCCAAGGCAAAAGGTAGTGAGTATTACTAGTACTATTATGTATTCGGTGGCATTAGTAGAGATTCCCTATCATGAGATATAGTTACCTTCTCTATCATTAGATTAATTGACGATTCCATGTACACGAAGCCTAGATATAGGTACAATTAAAAAATAATACAATTATTTTCATATAAACTTGCCAGTATCATAAAGTTACATTCATAATAAAATTACTACTGAAACAATGGCGCTTACATTTCAGATTATTAAAATAAAGTGTTCATTAGTTCACTGCTGAGTATAGTATAAACTTATGCGGAAGCAATTTCATACAAAAGTACCGTAGGTTGAACTGAGTTGAGCAATTTTACAGGTACTATGTTACGTCCTTCGGGAACGATAATATTACTATGTTTTCTCGATTTGGAGACATAAGTTATTTTAAATGCTAACCTTATATTTTTCTTAGGTATATTAAATCCTTAAAAAAAAAAAAACAAATATTAAAGACATCAATTTGTTATAGGTACCTACTTTTCTCGTTATGATTTTTTATTCAAAACTAATATTTTACATTTTTTTTCGACAGAGAACATTCCAAAACGAAATTTGGTCTATTCTTCGAACGGCCCACTGTATTTCGCCCCAAATAATAAGTCCCAAACTCATTTTATTTTTGGACGAAACTCAAAATAAATGTTTCGTCCAAAAGTAAAATGAGTTTGGGACGAAGAAAACCTATTGTTTGGGACGACCCGAGAATTGTTTGTGACGAATGGAGATTAAAACCGAAAATTACTTTCGAGATTTCCCAATGGTAATGCCACAACATTATTATTATACATGTAGAAACCACATTGCATTGTCTCCATACAAAATGCAACTCGATGTGTTTAGCAGGTGTTGCACTGGATGCAACGTGCGAATTGTATGAATATTGAATATTACAGTTGTACAAATTTTCGTATCGTTGTCGAGGATTGCCGTAATTGTTTTACTGGCCACTTAGAATTTGTGAAGAAGAGTAAATCGTAAGATGATGTTCTAATTTTCAATATTTTATACACAGTATTTAATCATGACCCAACTGCCCTGGGTCTGTAGAACAGAGGATTATAATGACGCCAACGATAAAAAAGGTAAAAGTTGCCACATACTGGTCAAAAACGATAAAAATTATAGCCATTTTTAACGTATGAAAACATACGTTTAATAACATTGATAAATATAAAAAATATTATTTTACCCAATTGTTTTCTTTTTAAATGCAACTTTTGTTGTTTTTTGACAATTTTGTTTGTAAGGAAATTTTTTTTTTTTTTTTTTCTTTACGAATGATATTCATAAATAGACGGTTAATTTGCAAGTAATGAGCGAGCAGTAATACACAAAATCATAATTTAGTAAAAATAATATTACAAATTGCAGGAAGCTTCTCAATTAAAACAGCTGAAAACAATTTAAAATTAAATTGACTGTTCAGAGTAATGAAATGCATGCTGCCCATCAAATTTACATAAGTACATATGCAAACATTTAAATTACATGACTTATTGCAGTGTTATTTAAAATTAAAACAGTGTTTTCAGTTAAATGAGATTCACCACGTTACAGGTTGTAAATTATTTTATACTAGTTGCGCCCTGGGGCTTCGTAATTCACGGAATTTCGGGATAAAAAGTACCGTATGTGCTATTACCAGTATTTTTCTATCCGTGTAGTAAATTTCATCGATATCCGTCCAGTAGATTTTGCGTAATTGCGTAACAAATATCGTCACAATAAATAGTTACTGTTGAACAAGGTCTACATCTTTTGTTAAAACATATATATAAAAGCAAATTGAATGGAAATCTATTAAATAATTAAAATAATTTTAATTATTTAATCGATATTTATTATTATTTTTACTAAAATATGATTTTGTGTATTACTGTTCGCTCATTACTTGCAAATTAACCGTCTGTTTACGAATATCATTAATTAAAAAAAAACAGAAAAAAATTAAATTCACTCACAACCGAACTTAAAACTTAGTCGAACAACAACGAAGTTTGCATTCATTAATTAAATTATTTTAATTAAAATAAATAAAAAAAACCATTAAACAATCAAGGAGATACATTTTACGTATTGTTTCTTACAGATTTTAATTCAGACGCCATGCCATTTATGTTTTCGTTAATTTTAGTAGTTCCGCTACTGCAATGAATTTATATTACGATTGTATTACAATTTAAATTAATTTATACCTATTGCATTTGTACAACCATATTTAATTTCATAGGGAGTAATTATAATAACACAAAAGCTGAGCTAAAAAACTGACAAAGCTGCTTATTTACAAGACAGTTATAAGACCAATATTTTCATATGGCTGTGAGGCTTGGACGCTCACACTCAAAGAAGAGAACCAACTTTTAGTAGCGGAGAGTAGAATCTACTGGAAAATCCTCGGCCCTGTCAAGAAGCTAGACGGAAGCTGGAGAGTCCGAAAAAAATCCGAAATAGAGGAGTGGTGAAAGAGCCGCCGAACATATTGGGCGTGATAAAATCACAGCGGCTGCGCTGGCTTGGTCATCTCGAGAGAATGAAGGAGAATCGTGGTGTCAAATCAGCCTACCTGGGAAAGGTGTCAGGCAGGCGCCCCAGATATCGCTGGAAAGACACTGTGGAGGCTGATCTGCGTGAGCTGGGAGCGGTCAACTGGTGAGCCACCGCGCAGAATAGGAGTCTATGGCGCTCTCTCGTATCGGAGGCCAAGATCCACTTTGGGGTCACTGAGCCAGCGGAGTAAGTAAGTAAGTAATTATAATAAAATCATGTTTACAATCGCAATTTGTTTTTAATAATGACGACCTCCGTGGCCCAACGGTCATCACGCCGGACTATCACACTGGAGGTCCCGGGTTCGATCCCTGGTCGGGTCAAAATGGAAAATGATCTTTTTCAGATTGGCCTGGGTCTTGGATGTTTATCTATATATGTATTTGTTATAAAATATAGTATCGTTGAGTTAGTATCCCATAACACAAGTCTCGAACTTACTTTGGGGCTAACTCAATCTGTGTAATTTGTCCGTATATATTTATTTATTTATTTAATAATTTGGATCTGAATAGATATAAACTTTTACATCATCATATCGTTTGGATATGTTTGTTACTGAAGCAAAATCTACTGGACGGATATTGATAAAATTGGATACTCGTGTAAAACACCGGCAACATAGCACACACATAGGATATTTTTTATCCTAAAATTCCCACCGGAGCAAAGCCCCGGAGCCCGATCGTAGAAAATTATACCTATAGCTAAACATAGTACTCAGTGACCTTGTTCGATAGATTGACAGCACTCAACAGCCCATACTAATAACTAAGCTTGTATCATTTGCCGTTCTCGAAATTTCAAGGAACAACGGAAACATTCTTGGTAATTTATCGGAAATATGACTGAACTGAAAATTTTCCTAAATATCCGAAAAATTCCATACATTTTCTAAAATTTTCAAAGGAAGAAATTTTCGAGAACTTTTCGGCGGCACATTGCTGAGCACAAACAATCTTGTTAAAACAAAGACACTCTGTGAAAACATATTTGCCTGTCCGAGGAATCGAACCCAGGATCTCCTAATGGCGGGTAACCACTACGCCACTATTAAAAAATAGGCACAAAAAACAAAACGACACCTGTCAAATACTATCATACTATTTTATCTGTATTTTCATAGTTTAAATATGGAAGGCAAACTTCTACATTGCACCTGTTGGAAATTCGAACGCAACTATCTCGAATTGGAACGGTTACCCGGCAAAATTAACTTGTTCCGAAACACGTCCAATTCGCTTGTAAATTGACACTATCATCGTGGCCACACTACTTAGTCTTATTACCTGTAAAGTCCTTTTAACTATATTGTACAATTATTTAGGGTTTCGTAATAAATAGGTACCTACTTATATCAAAGTATATTTAAAAAAAATAGAATCTACGCCAAAGTGTGACCGGATATCACAGAATCCACTAATATTAAAATGCGAAAGTTTGTCTGTCTGTCGGACGTCTGTTACGGCTAAACCGCTGGACTGATTTTGATGAAATTTGGTATGGATAAAGTTAAAAACCCGTGGTCGAATATAAGCAAAAATAAAGCCCTAGGTGGCTGATATGGGGGGTCAAAGTTTTTATGAAAAACACATAAAATACACTTGAAGCCGCGGGCGGAGCTACGAGGCAACATCTAGTAAGTAATAATAGTACTAACAGATATTGAAAATTGGCATCAAAATGATAGTTTTCTTCATGTGACACTTAGTTGACATTTGAGAATAGAATAGAATAAAAAAATATTTGACACAAACTAAAACGGGATCCTTTCAATTCTCATAAGATTAATAATCATAATATGGTTTGTCATAAAGCCTTTCTCATAATTTTTTTATCATAATATTTTATTCAAATAATATTTATTGTAATAATATTTGTTTAGTCATAATCATAGATTGTCATACAGATTTTTTTTATAAAATGGTTTATCATAATGGATTTGTCATAACTGTAATGGTCATAAACATAGTTTATTTTTTATTTTGTTCATCTTTTATTTTGTTGATGACATTTGAAGACTATGTAAAATTTGATATTTGATTATACTTCAAACACTAGTATAGGTTAGGGTGCGGCGGGGGTGGCCCTTGGGCCACCCCTAAGCCGCGAACATAAACAACAAAAAAACAAAAGCTTAACAAATCTTACCTTTTCTCTGAGTGCAACCGTACATTATGAGTTCTCTTTTCTCTGTACATTATGAGTATTACTATTATGATTAAATTATATTATGATTATTTATGTTTATGACAATTTATATTTATTACAAAACAATTATGTTAAAAAAATATTACAAAAAAATGTATTATAATTTTAATTTATATTAATTATGATTATGTGAAAAAACATTATTTCGAACTATATTATTACAAATATTTTTATGAGAATCATTAGAGACCCAACTAAAACACACACAGGTTATTTACAATACATCCAACAATATAACAATAAGATAAATTAATTAAGGATGTAACGATACATAATTTTGCCGATACGATACCGATACAAATTTTTGAAGAAAATTATCGGCAATACCGATACCGATATGGATTGCTTAATAAATAATTAATCAAATAAATGATGAATTATGTACCTTGTATGTCGTTATCTTGGTCTTGTACTTTTATTATGCGCAAAAGTTATTTAAATTTTAGGTTTAGCTTTAAGAAGTGTGAAGAATAAATAAAATAAATTAATAAAAATGCACAGTCACGATGAATACAAATACACAGCACAATAAAGCACTGGTATTTTGTCAATCAGTTTTAAGACAATCAGATGCGACTTCTCCTTAGGACTGACCTTTATTTTAAACTTTCTAATAGGTAAGCTAATTTTACTAGTTACCTACCTACTGTGAGTTACAAAATGCAAGTAGGTATACGTGCACGCCACGGTCTAGCGAATACAGTTTCTAGACATTAAGTTTTCATTATTATGGTTACTATACAACTGTCGTTTTTTCGGTCTATCACTACTAAAACTTTTATCTCTAAATTGTGAACGTGTCCGGAGACCCGAGGCGTTGGTATAATGTTCAATAAATTTATTTAAATAAATAAATAAATATATTTATTTCAGCAATTAACAGTTACATTATAAATAATCATAACTTAATTGAACGACTGACATAAATATAAATGCCATACGAATAAATGAATAAATAAAAATATACATATGGGTGATTATTTGAAGATGCGCATTTTGGCCTAATAAAAGAGATCCTGAAATATTTGCTCAAAGAACGATCTTTATATGTTAAAGGCATTCTTTGATACTTTCCATATAATATTCTTCGGGAGGGACACTAAAAACTCTTTTAGTTTTTTCAGTTTTCAGCTATTATTTTTTCATGCAAACGGTAATGACTAATTTAAACAAATGGTAATTATGTCCAAAAATGGTAAAGAGAAAAATATGAAATGGTAAGTAGATTTCAGGGAAAAACAAAAGAAAATAATTGAAAATCAGGTTTATTGACTTTAGGTGTCGCACTTAGTATAATTTCAATTTTAAATTTGCCCTCCAAATGACCACCGAACTGAACCTCGCTCTAAATGCCGATCCCCAGAATTCAAAATGGAGCTCTATCGCAAAAGGGGTTTCTTGGCAGAGAACACACAGACTTGTGTCTTGTTGGGGTTGTATTGGACTAGGTTTAGACCCATTCCGAGACTCATTTAAGAGACACGTTAACTTCCGGCGCAATCCTGTTTCGACACTCCTCAGTAGCCTCACGAGAGAGATAAGCACGTCCATGATATTAGTCATCTCCAGTACTGTGTACTGTTGTATCTGCATAACAATGACATCAGGTGACCCGCTTGCTCGTTTGCCGCCCTATGTTATATAAAAAAAAATGCATGTTGCTGATTTGCAATATGTCATTGATATGCAGAATGAACGGTGTGGGTGGTAGGACGCAGCCTTGGGGGACGCCAGCATTCACAGGTTTGGATTCATAGCATGATCCGTCTATAGCGACCTTTATGCTACGTTCCCGGAAAAGGCTGCCCAGCTTTACGCATAATCTCTCGGGAAACCCGTATGAAGGTAATTTGGAGAGACACGCCTCACCCGATCAAAGGCTTCGCCACGTTCAAACTAAAGCCACAGTCTCACCTTTACACACAATTTCCTCAGCCCAACGATGTGTTAGATAAACAAGAAGATTACCAGCTGAGCGGCCGCGACGGAATTAATATTGGCGATTACTTAGCAGCTGGTGATCCTCAAGATACCGTAGAAGTTGCTGATTAATAATGGTTGCAATTATTTCGCATAGTATGGAGGTAATGGCAATAGGCCTGTAGTTCGACGGATCCGAGCGATCTCCTTTAGCCAAAACAACCGCGTCAAAACCAATGCCAGCTCAGGGGCTCATGTTTTAGCACGACAGCTGGGATGCCATCAGGCTCGCACGACTTGTTGATGTTCAGGGAACGGAGTACTTTGCACGAAGCGGACGTCAGGCATAGAAGCACTACACTTTGGGATTAATGGAGGGGTGTTTCCCTGGTCATAAAGGGTTGAGTTCGCCGCAAAAAGAGAGGTCAGTAGGTTGGTTTTGTCTTTCGGGGAGTAGGAAAAGAGTCGTCAACCCTGCGTAGAGGTGGGAGCGATGGCCGACAGAAGTTACCCTGGACAGCTTCAGCGAGAGACCAAAACGCATGACTTCCAAAGCGATGGCGGGTCAGGCTCTCGGCAACTCTGCCGATGAACTAGGCCTTAGCGGCAGCCATTTGGTTTTTGTAGGACCTGGAGGCAGAGTTATGTTTTTTCCTTCGTATTTGGATCAGCGGCAGCCCGCTCTGCAGCCCAGGCTTGGTAAGAGTCCTGTTTCTGGCTAGATGCCGAACGGCAAGACCCCCCAAACCAGCGCTTGGACCCTCCATCGATAGGCACTGCAGAATTTGGAATAGATAACTCCATCCCCTGCAGTATCACATCGGCGACAGCGTCAGCACAGGCGCTAGGATCATCCAGCGAAAAACAAACCATACTAATCTGCCGATCTGTTGTGCCATATGCAGCGAGAACCAGTAACTGGTAAGTGTGACACGCGTAATAGGCACGATACTCCTTTCCAGTAGTGCTCAGGATGCGAGGTTAGCAGAAGGTCCAACAAGGACGGGAACTGGTCGTTCACGTCTGGTACCCGCATGATGGGCGTGGAAACAAGCTGCGTTAAGTTGTAGGCCAAAGCGAAGTAGCGCACAGATCTTTCCGCGTGGTCGGTTCTATTTGATCCAAGCCAGTCGATGTGGTGGGCGTTGAAATCACCCAGAACCACAATTTCGGCGGAAGGGACTTGTGCGAGAAGGGTGTCAGCTACAGTCTGAATGTGCTCGATCAGCCGGTCGGATTCGAGGCCCCCGCTGTGGGATCTGTACAGGCATGCATAAAAAAGAATGCGGTCAACGCATTCTACTCGCAGCCAGATGATAGACAGATCCCTACCATCAAGATTCACTAGGCAATGACAGCAAATACCCTCACCAACGTACATGCACACTCCGGCTTGGTGCACAAAGTTGTGTTCCAGATTATAACCCGGGTATAACAGGTACAATGTGTCAGCTGGGAAGGATATTTTCGTCTCAGAGAAAAAGAGCAGGTCAGGCCTTGCCGTCTCTAGGTGATGGTGAACGACGTTATGATTGGAATGGAGTCGCCTAATAATATTAGTGAAGTTTATAGAAAGCGTAGAAGGGGATGCCTGTATTTTATCGCTAGAGAAATGAGCGGCACTGTGCCCTCCCCAGCATACATAATGCAGCCTGAGCTTATAGGCTCAGGGGGGATTCTCCAGTACTGGTACCCTCCTGGGGTAGTTGTTATTTTAGTTCCGCTGGCATATTTAGTCGTCATAATAATTCAAAACGTATAAAAATAACATAACAGTAGACAGTAAATAAAATTAAAATGTAATTTCTCATCACCATTCATATTAACTAATTACCGTACCGTACCGTATTTGTAAACAACGAATGGTATAATATGGTAAATAGCAAAATGGTAATTAGAAATTTAGATGTTTGTTCATTTTGATCACGTTTCGTACTACTTACTATTTTGAAACCTACAAATACTTAAAACAAACCCTTTAATGTCTATAATAAAACCTTAATAATGCAATGTTATACATCTACTTACCATTAAACACACAAACTGTAAAGAGAACGTGAAAAAAATAAAATCTAATTCGGAGACTTTGACCACAAAATTTTCAACACTAAAGCATTATTTGGCATGTTTGCTCCGATTGATCGACGAGCGACGCTGCAGTCTGCCCGACAAAGTATTAAGGGTAAGCGCAAGTTAATTAGAAGCAAAGAAATTAAGGTGACAACGTTCTCGAACGGTAGTGAGTGTGTAATGCTGGGACATTTTTAAACCTCATTTTCAACTATTGTAAATTAATCTTTAAGTATTTTTATTTTAACGTGGACTTAACAACAACATTCTATTTAAAGAATTTATTGCGTAAAGTACGTTCTTTATGATACAACTAGAGAAATAAAATATTTTGTGTCAAAATCCGGGGAAAGGGACACGGATGGTAATGTGAATTTCGAAAGATAATTGAAAATATAACAAAATCTATTTGATTTAACATTAGTTTAATTACTGCCCCCGTTAAAACAGATAAGGGTCCACCTCAAAGTTAGCCAAAAGTTAAAAATACATGAAATTTAAATACTTCTTTTAGCCTGGAACAGCGATTTGCACGTTTTCAAATAATCACCCATATACGGAAAATCACACAGATTGAGCTAGCCCCAAAGTAAGTTCGAGACTTGTGTTATGGGACACTACCTCAACGATACTATATTTTATTTAGATAAACATCCAAGACCCAGGTCAATCTGATAAAGATCATTTTCTAACCCGACCCGACCGGGGATCGAACCCGGGTATACCGGTGTGGCAGTCCGGCGAGATGACCGTCACGGAGGATGATTTCTAGTCGTAAACTGGCCTCGGCCAGTTAAACTTAACCGTGTAATTAAATAACAGATGTTTGTTATTGATTTACTATAACTGACGTAACTAACTAAATTAAATTACTTTTTTAAATTAAATCCTAATCCTAACTAGTGTTATAAATGCGAAAGTGAGTTTGTTTGTTTGTTACCTCTTCACGCTTTATCTACTGAACTAATCTTTCTGAAATTTCACAAAGAACAGTAAGAAGTACTGAGAAAGACATTTTCATCCCGGGAAAAAGCACTGTTCCCGTGGGAAATTCACACGGGCGAAGTCGCGGACGAAAGCTAGTATTACATAATGTTCACTTAACTTTTTACACGACTGACCAAAAAAGGAGTGTTATGTTTTCAGGGTTCATGTATGTATGTAAGTAAGTTTCTTTATTCCACCATAAGTCCTGAACGGCTTAACAGATTTTGATGTGACAGGTATTTTTAGATTCCTTGCATTCCTCCGAGTGACATAGGCTATATGACGTCATCATAAAAACAAAATGGCGGATTATATATGCGATAAATAGCAGACCAAAAAAATAAATTTTAATCAATCTTATCGAGTGGGGTATCAAATTGAAGGGCTTTAAAAGGCGATTTCAAAAATGTATATAACTTATATGTTTGTATGTTTGTTTGTTGTCTTTTTGAGTAAAAACTTGTCAGTCGTGTTATTTATTTTTAATAATTAGCTTGTTATTTTATATGGCTTCATCGTTCAGCCAAACGATGATTCTGCCGATGTCAAGGTTGAAGAAGACACAAATTACATAATGTTAATTAGTTCGATTTTGAAGACGTCAAGGTATGCGTATCAAATGTCTCACAACTAAGAATGCCGAAGACCGTGCGAAGTGGAGAAGAAAAAGTAGGAAAGCGGACCCTGGGCTCCGACGCATACGCTGAGGATGCAACCGGGAAAACACTCAGATGAGAGTCCGATTATCTGTAAAGAATGTCATAGGTCTCTTTAGTCATATTTCCTCATGACTGAGGGTCGTGGTCATTTTATGGAATAAAATACACATAACGACTCTCTTGGCAATTTTAATGGAGTGGTTGGCCATTGCCTTCTCCATTTCACACACTAGCTGATAATCATCAACCAGAGTGCAGGTTTCCTCACGATGTTTCCTCCAAGCAAGTGGTGGTCGATGAAAACTAACGTGGGTACATGAGTCAGATTGGTATACAAACTCATGTAGCATGGGCAGGATTTGAGAACCTGGGACTTTTGCGGCTACAGGCGGGCGCCGCCCTACCATTCGGCAACCACCGCTTCTAGGTATTTATTTATTTATTTATTTATTTAATTTATTATATCTCAACGGAAAACTTACAGCTTGTAATTAGGTACAACAAAACCAGAAAACCAGTGCTTTGCTCATCACAGCGGTGAGCAAAGATTTTCACTGAGCTATGGCCTTTTTGAATTGCTGCAGCGCACACTTGCTGTGTCTGTGTGTATAAGTTTTAGTTTTAGCCTAGATAATGTAACTTCTTATAAGCATGTGTGTGCTAAGTTTATTCAAATAAACATTTTTTATTTCATTTCATTTAAAACATTAACAATAAATAAGGACAAAGTTTTCACAAATAGGCACAAACCAAATCCCAAAGTTTCTCAAATAAAATTAACGCACATATTCCGCATCAGCCAAAGAATCAGGAAGAATAACTAAATTCAAAATAAGTAAAAATTTCTAATTTAGTGGAATGAAAAAAGAATTGGCCACAGCTCGCTTAATTGTTGATGCACTGGTAGCGAAAGCGTCAAATGTCGGGTAGTCATTCAGAAACTCATTATATTGCCTACTTGCTCTGCAGATATAAGAATTTCTACGGTATAATTACTGTGACATAAGTGTATACTTTATCTATTCTTCTTTTTCTTGGCGTGTCGATGCCATTCCAACGATCTATTTAAAATTTACTCAAAAAGTGTTCTGCCACTTTTACAGCCTCATCAGTGGCCGCCATCAGGTCATCCCGAGTGCAGGTGTTAGGGCACAGGGGGCAGGACAACCGGTGCTCCACCTAGCCAGGTTAACCCCTACTTTGTATATGGTCTTTATATATCAAGTCGTTTGATAGCCTTTGTGACTGTGGAGCCGTTCTATCCATGGCTCATCTTTTAACCTTTTTTTTTCGTGTGGTAAGATCTTCGTCTCGTCCATCCAGCCACGAGAAGCCGGACAGGTATGTGGGACTTGAACCCACTAACTCCACACGGTGTCAACACCAACCGCATTTGTGCCAAGACCGTGTGCTTCTCTCGCTCCACAGCCCCGGCGCGGCGGCCGCTACCACGGTGGCCCCAGCACGGCTCGCTCTCGAAGCACCTCTCCAGCGATAGGGTCGGAGCGGCCAGCGGGATAGCCACCAACATTTCTCGCTAGGGTAAAGTAAAGGCGCCCTTAACACGGGTGCGCCTTTCCACCCGATTCTATGGCTCATCTTTTAACTTGCCCCATCTGCCCTTCGTCCTTGGAGGACCTGAATGAAGCCAACGGGCGGTGGAAGTGGCCAAATACTGGTCGAAAAAAAATCTAATTTTTGCCATTTCGGCTCGATAATGATGGTAGACCAAGTGAAAATAAAATTTATATAATTTAATTTTTGAGACTCAATCAACATCAATGTTTTTTACCCGACAGCGCAACGCGAAGCGCAAAGAGAGTAATGTGTTTATCAGCGTATGTATGTTTGTTCCTTTAAGGCTCTCCAGAGGTCAAATGCGTTAGTTCATTAGTTAAAGTAAATAGGTAGTTATTAACATATGTTATTATTGTATGCATTTTTACACTTGTGTAAAGATAGTTTTTTTTTTGTTTTTTTTATCTTTGCACACCACACTAAAGTAAAAACGTATTATGAAGGCCATGTTTACAAAATGGCGCTGAACGAAAAGTCCTCATTTATAACATGCTGCTTCTAGGAATGAAAAGAATGACATTTTCAACCAACTTCAAAAGTCAAAAAGAAGAGGTCCTCAAGTTGGCTGTATTTTTTACATACATACATACATATAATCACGTCTTTATCCCTTACGGGGTAGATAGAGCCAAAAGTCGTGTGACTCGAAGGCCACGCTTAGCTAAATACATAGTGGGCTCTCTGATGGAATGGAGATTCAGGTATAGTGACAGGTTGCCAGCCCATCGCCTATGAGTGGAGGAATCCCCAGTTTAAACCCCTTTCCCTCGATTTGTATTTTTTATTTTTTTTATATGCATATTTTTCTAGATAGGTTGACGATACAATAGAAAAACACACTCACATCCACAAACTTTCGATATATTAGTAGGATAAGTGGCCTGTGGTGTGGCCCTAGAATAGCACCAATTCATCTCTTCCCGTGGGTGTCGTAAGAGGCGACTAAGGGATCTTAAACACCGGAGGATGGGCAGCAGCATCTTTCCGCGTACTATGCCACCACACTGCGATCGCCAACCCGCCTGCCAAGCGTGGCGATTACGGCAAAACCCTCCATGGACACTCAAACATGGACATGCAAACTCCTCCTTGGGGGAGGCCTTTGTCCAACAATATGCGTGTCAAATCTGGAACCCAATGTATGAGACATATATATCTCGAATTGAGGCAATTCAAAAAAAGTTCTTACGCTATCTTTGTTATCGATGTCATATCAATTACAGTTCCGACCAGTATCTTGAACTATGTGCAAAGCAACATCTCGTGCCTCTTGTTGTGAGACGAAAAGTAGCCGATTTGGTATTTTTTTCTAAAGTCGTCAATGGTCTTGTAGATTGCCCTGACTTGCTTTCCAAAATAGGTTTTAGAGCCCCACCTAGACTATTGCGGTATAACCCCTTAATTTTTACTCCTGTAGTTAACACTAATTATAGACAAAATTCTTATTTATGGAGAACAGGTAATTTATATAACAATATTTCATCTGAGGTGGATATTGATTTATTCAATTGTAGCATTCCCAGTTTAAGGCGCCTTCTGACTAACTTCTTCTTCCCAATTGATCCAGTCGACGGTCAACAGCTGCAACAGTGATACCTATTGATATAATCTTTATTAAATTATTATTATTTTTTCGCCCTTCTCACTGCGGGCGGCATCACTCTAATAATGTTTAAATTGAATTGTGATTTTTACCAGATCTTCTAGTTTTTTTATTAGCTTATTAAGATTATTGTTCAAAATTCGACTTTAACGCACTCATACACACTCATCCGTAGCAAAAGTTTGATAATAGTGTATGAATAATATGCATCTAGTCGTGAAGACCTCTAAATGACTGTATGTTTTTTTTTTATTGTTGTTTATGCATGTTAGGCTAAGTTGTTGGTTTTCCCAATAAATAAAAATAAAATAAAATAAAATAAAATAAAAACAGTGGACGTCTTTCGGCTGACAGAAGAAGAAGAAGAAGTAGGATAAGTGTGATTATTTTTGGCCTTTACAAAAAGTGATAAAGTGAATTAAAAATCTTGACAGACAAAGTGATCTTATTAGGGTTCCTTTTTTACGTTTTGAGGTACGAAACCCTAAAATCATGTAAAAATAGTGTAGAATATTAGGTACAATTTGTCAAGCTTCAAATCCTAATCCTAAGCTAACTAATATTACAAGTTTGTTTGTTTATTTGTTACTTCTTCACGCTTTAAATTTTTTATTTATTGTAAATGGTGCAATAAAGTGTTGATCTATCTTCTCTCAGCCGAAACACGTCCACTGCTGGACAAAGGATTTCCACAACGACCGGTCCTGCGCTGCCCGCATCCATGCGCAACCCGCGACCTTCACCAGGTCGTCGGTCCACCGAGTGGGGGGCCTGCCAACACTACGTTTTCCGGTTCGTGGTCGCCACTCGAGAACTTTTCTGCCCCAACGGCTATCTGTTCTACGAGCTATGTGCCCCGCCCACTGCCACTTAAGTTTCGCGATTTTGCGGGCTATGTCGGTTACTTTAGTTCTCCTACGGATCTCCTCATTTCTGATTCGATCACGCACGCACGATCTATCTATCTATCTTTAACTACTGAACCAATCTTCCTTAAATTTAGAATACCTACACATAAATTATGTTAAAGTTATTCCAAATTTCATCCCGGGAAAAGCACTGTTCCCGTTGGAGATTCACGCGGGCGAAGCCACGGGTAAAGCTATTAGGTACGCAATAATGATAAGTGATTGACTTGTCTTACTGATTTCCAGCGGATGCATTTTACCCTCTTATTATGTCGTCCACAACTTAAAGGTGCCTATTATCCAATCAAAGTTGCGATAAGTTCACACATGGATGCATATTGCCCAAGTTTAATCGTTCAAGGCTCTTAGACTAAAAATGCACAGATTAATGGTACAAGATCTCAGCTCTTAGACTAAAGATCTCGATGGTTTAGTGGTGTGGTGATAACACAGGTTAAGCAACCTTATGTGCGGCTGACTAGGATGGGTCGCCACTGGGGGACCCCCCCAAAGTGCTAGCGTCCACGTCGCGTCCCTGGCAACGTCGCGTCCTGACCACCGTAACGGAGTAGCAGGCCGGCGGCTAATGAGTACTTTGCTGTCGGAGCATTGTATGCGATTAACTGTGAATATGCCTAATAAGCCTGAAAGGGACGCTCTCCGGGCGTTTCCTTAAAAAGGCCCTTCTCAGGGCCAAACTAAGGAGGGGAGGAAGAAGCGGGGAGGGGGAAGTCTGGATCGAGAGGGATGATCTCGGACGGGGGGAGGAAAGAGGACAAAGACGAGGACAGGTCCAGATCGGACATCGGCTCGGATGGGGAGGAGACCGACTCGGCCGTGGGCCAGAGGAGGCTTGGGAGCCTCCTGGGTAGTATGGGGTCCGTCACCTCACTGTCGGAGTCACTGTTGGGCCCGAAGCGCCTCTATTCGGAGGTCGCCAGTGGCTCCGACACGGAGGTGGGCGCGCCGCAGTCAAAGGCTGTGGCAAAAGGAGGAGGGGCGCGGGGTGCCTCCAAGTCGGCGAGGGCCCGAGACAAGGTGAGGAGGAATTTGGACGATGAGGGTGTGGAGACCTCCTTCTCGTCCACTCTGGAAGCTCGGGCCTTCCGGAGGGGAGGACCCCCGGTTGAGAAAGAAGTGGTGGAAGTGGCCCCCATTGAGGTGGCGGACTTTGGTGCGATGGGGGCCGAAAGTCTCCTTGAGCACCGCGGTGGAGAGGCTGAGTGTAATTACCGGCCTCGTCCGGAAGTCCTCTGCCCTCAAGGGGGGCTACTGTTCGAAGATAGTACGGGCCTCCTCTGATGTCAAGGACATCGTTGACACCCTGGTGGGGCGGAGCGAGACCGATGAAATACGGCGGCTCAAAGCCGATAATGGCCGCCTCCAAAGAGAGGTGGCCAACATGAAGGCGGAGGCCGCTGCGCTCCGTCAGGGTTATGAGGAGGCCCGCCGCGAGGTCCTGCAGGCCGCGCGGAATGCCGGAAGGCACACAGTTCCCCCAACGGAGGAGGAGCTGGTGGAGAGGCTGGAGGCCTCCATGGAGAGGATGGTCGAGAGGATGGTGGAGAGGATTGTTGACAGCCGCCTCGCAGGACAGGACCCTCATCCGCCTCGCAGGGCCACCCGCCCACCGCTGGCGGGTGACAACCTCAAAGGTGGCAAGGGCCGCGAGGGCGGCCATCGAGGAGGCCTCCGGCTCAAGCCCGGCGTCGCGGCCTACGCGGCCTGCGCGGCCTGTGCAGCCCGAGACGGAGGAGTTGGAGGTCCGGGCGCCAGCGCGCCCGGCCCCAAGGCAGAAGGGAGCGGCTGAGAGGTCGACGGAGTGGGGTCCCTTTGGGCCGTCGACCTCATCGGCGGCAGTCAACGCCGACGCCTACCCAGAGCTCCCCTGGGTTGAGGTCAGTGGGAAGGGAGGCAAGCGGTAAGGGCGTGGGCAAAAAGTCCCGGCCCAAGCCCACGGCGGCACCCACAGCGGCGCCGACAGCGGCACCCCCCAGCGGCATTCGCGGCGGCCCCCGCAACCGGGCGCAAGGCGCCCCCGGTGGCGTCCACGGCCCCTGCTAAAGAAGAAGGCGAAGAAGTTGACGGCCCCTAGCTCCTCGGCTGTAATACTCAAGCTACAGCCGGAGGCAGCGCAGAACGGGGCCACATACGCCTCCGCCCTTCTCACGGCCGAGCAGGAGGTCAGCTTGGAGCAGCTGGGCATCGGCTCGCTCCGGATTCGCCCAAGTGCGACCGGGGCGAGGCTCATCGAGGTCCCAGGCTCCTCCAGCGCGGACAAGGCCGATGCGCTCGCGTCGGCCCTGAGGGTGGCGCTGGCCGGCGTCGCGGAGGTATCCAGGCCCGTCAAGTCTGCGGATTTCCGCGTGACGGGCCTGAACGACACGGCTACCGTGCAGCGGGTCAGGGCTGCGGTCGCCAGGGCTGGAGGCTGCGTCGAAGACCAGGTCTGGGTAGGCGAGGTCCGTCCGGACTGGCGGGGCTCTCGCTCTGCCCTGATGCGCTGCCCGGTGGTGGCGGCTAAGAAGCTGCTCGAGTTGGGCAGCATCAGTGTGGGCTGGGGCCGCGCGCAGCTCCACCACTTAGAGGCACGCCCCATGCACTGTTATAAGTGCATGGGGAAGGGGCACACGGCAGCGTTGTGCCCCTCGCAGGCGGACCGCAGCCAGGTCTGCTACAGGTGCGGGGAGGCGGGGCATTTGTCCGCTTCCTGCACAGCGGAGCCCGCTGCGCGGTGTGTAGTGCTGCTGGAAAACCGGCGGACCACGTGATGGGGGGCAGGTCATGTAACCCCCGCCGCGCCGGTCCGTGGCAAAGGGCTGTCCCCTCCTCCGCGAGGGGCCCGACAACAGGAGGCGCCAGTCGGCCAAATGGAGGAGTAATGGTTGGATTCCTCCAGGCCAACCTCAACCACTCCGCCAGATCGCAGGATCTCCTCCTGCAATCCATGGCGGAGTGGGACGTTGACGTCGCGGTGGCTTCGGGAGCCGTACGCGGTTCCCTCCCTGTCCCACTGGGCTGGGGACCTCGATGGCTCCGTGGCTATCGTGGCCAAGGCTGGCGCCGCCCCTCCCCTCGCGGTCAAGAAGAGAGGCAGCGGGTTCGTGGTGGTGATTCGGGGAGAGTACGCCATAGTTGGGGTCTACTTCTCCCCGAACCGGGATCTGCCGGCCCTGGAGCGGTTTCTGGACGCTCTGGGGCCGGAGATAAGGCGGCTGGCGCCCCTGAAGGTCCTCGTGGCCGGTGACTTCAACGCCAAATCCACGGCGTGGGGGAATCCGGCCACCGAGCCCAAGGGGCGCAAGGTGGAAGAATGGGCGCTGGCCGCGGGACTGTCTCTCCTGGAATAGGGGGACAGTCCAGACGTGCGTGCGGCGGACGGGTGGGTCGGTGGTGGACTCTAACGTTCGCTACCCCGCTGCCGCGCGCCTAGTTACGGACTGGAGGGTGGAAGTGGGGGTGGAGACACTCTCGGACCACCGGTATATCCGGTTCGAGGTGTCTGCTACCCCCGATAGTCAGGCGGTGTCGTCGTCCCGGGCGCGCAGTCGGTTCCCGCGCTGGGCCCTCACGCGGCTCGACGTGGAGCTGGCGGAGGAGGCGGCCATCGTCGGCCGCTGGAGCCTCCCGCCTCTGGCCGGAATGGGGGTGGACGAAGCGGCTGGCCGTTTCGGCGACGCTTTCACAGCGGTGTGCCGGGCGGCCATGCCTAGCGTAGGCCGAGCGCCCCCCAGGCGGGCGGTCTATTGGTGGTCGGCGGAGATTGCAGCCCTTCGCGTCGCCTGCAACGTGGCCCGGAGGGCGTACGGTCGGAGCAGGCGGCGCAGCCCCCGGGACGAGGAGAGGGATGACCAGCTGTATGCGGTGTATGTCGAAAAGCGGACGGAGTTACAGCTGGCCATCAGTCGGGCCAAAGACGAGGCCCTCGAGGAGCTGGTGGAGGGTCTAGAAAGAGACCCGTGGGGCCGCCCGTACAGATGGGCGCGAGACAAATTGCGTCCACAGGCGGCTCCGTTGACGGAAACCCTCCAGCCAGTTCTACTGGAGGAAATCGTCGGGGACCTGTTCCCCGGCAATCCGCGGGGGTTCTCCCCGCCGAGAATGGCCCGGACAGCCGCCTGACGGAGTGGAGGGAGGTGAGGTGGTGGCCGATCCGCCCCCTGTCACCGACGTCGAAATGGGAGGCGGTGCTCGACCGCCTCCGAACGAAGAAGAGGGCACCGGGTCCAGACGGGGTGCACGGGAAAGTGCTCGCGCTGATTCTCGTGCACCTAGGGGAAAGGTTTCGGGATCTGCTCAACCGCTGCCTGCGGGAGGGGCAGTTCCCGAAGTTATGGAAGGAGGGTCGACTCTGCCTTATTCCGAAGGGGAGCCGGCCCCTGGACTCGGCCTCGGCGGTGCGACCTCTGGTTCTTGCTGAGCGAGGCTGCGAAGGCCCTGGAGAGTGTCGCGGCTTCGCGCCTCGTTCGGCATGTGGAGGAGGGTCCGGGACCGCGTCTCTCTGACGCGCAGTACGGGTTCCGGGCCGGGAGGTCCACCATTGACGCTCTCAGACGTCTGAGGTCGGTGACGGAGGAGGCGGATCGGGATGGAGAGGTGACCCTGGCGACGTCACTCGACATCGCCAACGCCTTCAACAGCATCCCGCACGGTGTAATACGAGAGGCGCTCGAGTATTTCGGAGTGCCCTTGTACTCTGCGGAGGCTGTTGAGGGCGTACTTGGAGGAGCGCTTCGTCCTGTATGAGGACAGGGGGGCCAAATGGTTCGGCGGAGCGTCGGGTGCGGTGTCCCGCAGGGGTCGATTCTCGGCCCTATTCTGTGGGACATCGCGTTCGATTGGGTCCTGCGGTGCCGGCTTCCCCCCGGGACGGGTGTCATCTGCTATGCGGATGACACTCTCTTCACGTCTCGGGGTGCGAACTTCGGAGAGGCGGCTCGGTCGGCCGAAACGGGTCTTGCCCTTTTGGTCGACCGCATAGAGAGGTTGGGGCTTCGGGTCCGTCTGGACAAAACCGAAGTCCTCCTCTTCCGCGGGGCCCGGACGCGGGGACCCCCCCAGGGGCGCGCCTCCAGGTTGGTCAGGAGGCGTTGAGGGTGAGTACCCAGATGAAGTACCTGGGACTCATCCTCGACGGGAGATGGTCCTTCGGCCCCCACTTTCGCGAGCTGGGGCCGAGGATCGTCAGGACGGCCGCGTCGCTGGGCCGACTCCCGCCCAATCTGGGTGGGCCCAGCGACGCAGTGAGAAAGCTGTACTCCGGCGTGTGCCGGAGTATGGCGATGTACGGTGCCCCCATATGGGTGGACGCCCTCACCGCGGACAATAAACGCCAGCTGCGGCAGGCGCAGAAGGTGATCGCGGTGAGGGTGATACGGGGGTACCGTACGGTGTCGTTTGCCGCGGCCACAGCCCTCGCGGGCGATCCGCCGTGGGAATTGGTGGCGGAGGTGCTTGCCGAAGTTTACCACTTTGTGGCGAACATGAGGGAAATCGGCGAGCGCCCTCGCCGGAGGCCATCCGGCGGGTCCGCTTGCGAGGGCAGGCGGAACTCGTGCGGAGGTGGGAGGGGGACCTGGCGCAGGCAGCGTACGGTGTGCGCACAGTGGGAGCCCTGCGCCGGGTCCTGGAAAGGTGGATGCTGAGACGGCGAAAACCTCTCACCTTCCGCATGACGCAGGTGCTCGCCGGGCATGGCTGCTTCGGCGAGTACCTGCACCGCGTGGCCCGGAGGGAGGCCGAGCCAGTCTGCCACGATTGTGGCGGAGGCTCAGGACACTGCCCAACACGTTCTGGAGCAGTGTCCCAGGTGGAGCCCGCAGCGCCACGACTTGGCAGCTGCGCTCGGCGGGATGGACCTGTCGCTCCCGAGCGTCGTCAATGCGATGCTGGGGAGCGACGGAGCTTGGGAGGCAATGGCCTCCTTCTGCGAGACTGTCATGTCGCAGAGGGAGGCCGATGAAAGGGACCGCGAGGACCACCCCCTCGCGGACCCGATCCGGAGGAAGAGGAGCGGGGTGCGGCGGAGGCGCTATTTGGCGCGCCTCGAAGCACCCTGCAAATGGTGGGACAATAAACAGGGTCCCACCCGGCGGCAGGGGCTTTCCCAGGTGTCGGAGGGCCCCTGAAATGGTGAGCCCGGTCTCTGGTGAGAGACCGGGCCAGTCGCTGAGGCGCCTTGTGTTAGTCAGATCCGAGGCGCCTCCCTGCAAAGCGGCCGATGGCATCCGCAGGGGGTTTTAGTGGGTAGTCTGGGCCGTCTAGCGGCCCAGGAGTCCCACACTCAGTGCGCAAACAGCATTTCCCCCTGCGAATCAAAAAAAAAAAAAAAAAAAAAAAAAAAAAAAAGGTTGGGGAACCCCCCCAAAGTGCTAGCGTCCACGTCGCGTTCCCCGGGCAACGTCGCGTCCTGACCACCGTAACGGAGTGGCAGGCCGGCGGCTAATGAGCACTTTGCTGTCGGAGCTAATACTAATGCGATCAACTGCGGAAATGCCTAAGCCTAATCAGCCTGAAAGGGACGCCTCCGGGCGTTTCCTTAAAAAAGGCCCTTCTCAGGGCCAAACTAAGGAGGGGAGGAAGAAGCGGGGAGGGGGAAGTCTGAATCGGGAGGGGATGATCTCGGACGAGGGGAGGAAAGAGGACAAAGACGAGGATAGGTCCAGATCGGACATCGGCTCGGATGGGGAAGAGACCGACTCGGCCGTGGGCCAGAGGAGGCTCGGGAGCCTCCTGGGTAGTGTGGAGTCCGTCACCTCACTGTCGGAGTCACTGTTGGGCCCGGAAGCGCCTCTATTCGGAGGTCGCCAGTGGCTCCGACACGGAGGTGGGCGCGCCGCAGCCAAAGGCTGTGGCAAAAGGGGAGGAGGGGCGCGCGGGTGCCTCCAAGTCGGCGAGGGCCCGAGACAAGGTGGAGGAGGAACTTGGACGATGAGGGTGTGGAGACCTGCTTCTCGTCCACTCTGGAAGCTCGGCCTTCCGGGAGGGGAGGACCCCCGGTTGAGAGTGGAAGTGTGTGTGGTGGAAGTGGCCCCCATTGAGGTGGCGGACTTTGGTGCGATGGGGGCCGAAAGTCTCCTGAGCACCGCGGTGGAGAGGCTGAATGTAATTACCGGCCTCGTCCGGAAGTCCCTCTGCCCTCAAGGGGGGCTACTGTTCTAAGATAGTACGGGCCTCCTCTGATGTCAAGGACATCGTTGACACCCTGGTGGGGCGCAGCGAGACCGATGAAATACGGCGGCTCAAAGCCGATAATGGCCGCCTCCAAAGAGAGGTGGCCAACATGAAGGCGGAGGCCGCTGCGCTCCGTCAGGGTTATGAGGAGGCCCGCCGCGAGGTCCTGCAGGCCGCGCGGAATGCCGGAAGGCACACAGCTCCCCCAACGGAGGAGGATCTGGTGGAGAGGCTGGAGGCCTCCATGGAGAGGATGGTGGAAAGGGTTGTGGACAGCCGCCTCGCAGGACAGGATCCTCATCCGCCTCGCAGGGCCACCCGCCCACCGCTGGCGGGTGACAACTCAGAGGTGGCAAGGGCCGCGAGGGCGGCCATCGAGAAGGCCTCTGGCTCAAGCCCGGCGTCGCGGCCTGCGCGGCCTGTGCAGCCCGAGACGGAGGAGATGGAGGTCCGGGCGCCAGCGCGCCCGGCCCCAGGGCAGAAGAGAGCGGCTGAGAGGTCGACGGAGTGGGGTCCCTTTGGGCCGTCGACCTCAGCGGCCGCAGTCAGCGCCGACGCCTGCCCAGAGCTCCCCTGGGTTGAGGTCAGAGGGAAGGGAGGCAAGGGCAAGGGCGTGGGCAAAAATCCCGGCCCAAGCCCACGGCGGCACCCACAGCAGCGCCGACAGCGGCACCCCCAGCGGCATCCGCGGCGGTCCCCGCAACCGGGCGCAAGGCGCCCCCGGCGGCGTCAACGGCCCCTGGAAAGAAGAAGGCGAAGAAGTTGTCGGCCCCCAGCTCCTCGGCTGTAATGCTCAAGTTACAGCCGGAGGCAGCGCAGAACGGGGGCCACATACGCCTCCGCCCTTCTCACGGCCGAGCAGGAGGTCAGCTTGGAGGAACTGGGCATCGACTCGCTCCGGATTCGCCCAAGTGCGACCGGGGCGAGGCTCATCGAGGTCCCAGGCTCCTCCAGCGCGGACAAGGCCGATGCGCTCGCGTCGGCCCTGAGGGTGGCGCTGGCCGGCGTCGCGGAGGTATCCAGGCCCGTCAAGTCAGCGGATTTCCGCGTGACGGGCCTGAACGACACGGCTACCGCGCAGCGGGTCAGGGCTGCGGTCGCCAGGGCTGGAGGCTGCGACGAAGACCAGGTCTGGGTAGGCGAGGTCCGCCCAGACTGGCGGGGCTCTCGCTCTGCCCTGATGCGCTGCCCGGTGGTGGCGGCAAAGAAGCTGCTCGAGATGGGCAGCATCAGTGTGGGCTGGGGTCGCGCGCAGCTCCGGTACTTGGAGGCGCGTCCCATGCACTGTTATAAGTGCATGGGGAAGGGGCATACGGCAGCGTTGTGCCCCTCGCAGGCGGACCGCAGCCAGCTCTGCTACAGGTGCGGGGAGGCGGGGCATTTGTCCGCTTCCTGCACAGCGGAGCCCCGCTGTGCGGTGTGTAGTGCCGCTGGAAAACCGGCGGACCACGTGATGGGTGGCAGGTCATGTAACCCCCCGCCGGTCCGTGGCAAAGGGCTGTCCCCTCCTCCGCGAGGGGCCCGACAACAGGAGGCGCCAGTCGGCCAAATGGAGGAGTAATGGTTGGATTCCTCCAGGCCAACCTCAACCACTGCGCCGGATCGCAGGATCTCCTCCTGCAATCCATGGCGCAGTGGGACGTTGACGTCGCGGTGGCTTCGGAGCCGTACGCGGTTCCCTCCCTGTCCCACTGGGCTGGGGACCTCGATGGCTCCGTGGCTATCGTGGCCAAGGCTGGCGCCGCCCTCCCCTCGCGGTCAAGAAGAGAGGCAGCGGGTTCGTGGTGGTGGTTCGGGGAGAGTACGCCATAGTTGGGGTCTACTTCTCCCCGAACCGGGATCTGCCGGCCCTGGAGCAGTTTCTGGACGCTCTGGTGCCGGAGATAAGGCGGCTGGCGCCCCTGAAGGTCCTCGTGGCCGGTGACTTCAACGCCAAATCCACGGCGTGGGGGAACCCGGCCACCGAGCCCAAGGGGCGCAAGGTGGAAGAATGGGCACTGGCCGCGGGACTGTCTCTCCTAAAGAGGGGGACAGTCCAGACGTGCGTGCGGCGGACGGGTGGGTCGGTGGTGGACCTAACGTTCGCCGCCCGCTGCCGCGCGCCTGGTGACGTACTGGAGGGTCGAAGTGGGGGTGGAGACACTCTCGGACCACCGGTATATCCGGTTCGAGGTGTCTGCTGCCCCCGATAGTCAGGCGGCGTCGTCGTCCCGGGCGCGCAGTCAGTTCCCGCGCTGGGCCCTCACGCGGCTCGACGTGGAACTGGCGGAGGAGGCGGCCATCGTCGGCCGCTGGAGTCTCCCGCCTCTGGCCGGAATGGGGGTGGACGAAGCGGCTGGCCGTTTCGGCGACGCTTTCACATCGGTGTGCCGGGCGGCCATGCCTAGCGTAGGCCGAGCGCCCCCCAGGCGGGCGATCTATTGGTGGTCGGCGGAGATTGCCGCCCTTCGCGTCGCCTGCAACGCGGCCCGGAGGGCGTACGGTCGGAGCAAGGCGGCGCAGCCCCCGGTACGAGGAGAGGGATGACCAGCTGTATGCGGTGTATGTCGAAAAGCGGACGGAGCTACAGCTGGCCATCAGTCGGGCCAAAGACGAGGCCCTCGAGGAGCTGGTGAAGGGTCTAGAAAGAGACCCGTGGGGCCGCCCGTACAGATGGGCGCGAGACAAATTGCGTCCACAGGCGGCTCCGTTGACGGAAACCCTTCAGCCAGCTCTGCTGGAGGAAATCGTCGGGGACCTGTTCCCCGGCAATCCGCGGGGATTCTCCCCGCCGAGAATGGCCCGACAGCCGCCTGACGGAGTGGAGAGAGTGGACGGAGGTGAGGTGGTGGCCGATCCGCCCCCCGTCACCGACGTCGAAATGGGAGGCGGTGCTCGACCGCCTCCGAACGAAGAAGAGGGCACCGGGTCCAGACGGGGTGCACGGGAAAGTGCTCGCGCTGATTCTCGTGCACCTCGGGGAAGGTTTCGGGAACTGCTCAACCGCTGTCTGCGGGAGGGGCAGTTCCCGAAGTTATGGAAGGAGGGTCGACTCTGCCTTATTCCGAAGGGGAGCCGGCCCCTGGACTCGGCCTCGGCGGTGCGACCTCTGGTCCTGCTGAGCGAGGCTGCGAAGGCCCTGGAGAGTGTCGCGGCTTCGCGCCTCGTTCGGCATGTGGAGGAGGGTCCGGGACCGCGTCTCTCTGACGCTCAGTACGGGTTCCGGGCCGGGAGGTCCACCATCGACGCTCTCAGGCGTCTGAGGTCGGTGACGGAGGAGGCGGATCGGGATGGAGAGGTGACCCTGGCGACGTCACTCGACGTCGCCAATGCCTTCAATAGCATCCCGCACGGTGTAATAAGAGAGGCGCTCAAGTATTTCGGAGTGCCCTCGTACCTGCGGAGGCTGTTGGGGGCGTACTTGGAGGAGCGCTTCGTCCTGTATGAGGACAGGGGGGGCCAAATGGTTCGGCGGAGCGTCGGGTGCGGTGTCCCGCAGGGGTCGATTCTCGGCCCTATTCGGTGGGACATCGCGTACGATTGGGTCCTGCGGTGCCGGCTTCCCCCCGGGACGGGTGTCATCTGCTATGCGGATGACACTCTCTTCACGTCCCGGGGTGCGAACTTCGAGAGGCGGCGCGGTCGGCCGAAACGGGTCTTGCCCTTTTGGTCGACCGCATAGAGAGGTTGGGGCTTCGGGTCCGTCTGGACAAACCGAAGTCCTCCTCTTCCGTGGGGCCCGAACGCGGACCCCCCCCTCAGGGGCGCGCCTCCAGGTGGGTCAGGAGGAGTTGAGGGTGAGTACCCAGATGAAGTACCTGGGACTCATCCTCGACGGGAGATGGTCCTTCGGCCCCCACTTTCGCGAGCTGGGGCCGAGGATCGTCAGGACGGCCGCGTCGCTGGGCCGACTCCCGCCCAATCTGGGTGGGCCCAGCGACGCAGTGAGAAAGCTGTACTCCGGCGTGTGCCGGAGTATGGCGATGTACGGTGCCCCCATATGGGTGGACGCCCTCGCCGCGGACAACAAGCGCCAGCTGCGGCAGGCGCAGAGGGTGATCGCGGTGAGGGTGATACGGGGGTACCGTACGGTGTCGTTTGCCGCGGCCACAGCTCCTCGCGGGCGATCCGCCGTGGGAATTGGTGGCGGAGGTGCTCGCCGAAGTTTACCACTTTGTGGCGAACATGAGGGAAATCGGCGAGCGCCCCTCGCCGGAGGCCATTCGGCGGGTCCGCCTGCGAGGGCAGACGGAACTCGTGCGGAGGTGGGAGGGGGACCTGGCGCAGGCAGCGTACGGTGTACGCACAGTGGGAGCCCTGCGCCGGGTCCTGGAAAGGTGGATGCTGAGACGGCGAAAACCTCTCACCTTCCGCATGACGCAGGTGCTCACCGGGCATGGCTGCTTCGGTGAGTACCTGCACCGCGTGGCCCGGAGGGAGGCCGAGCCAGTCTGCCACGATTGTGGCGAGGCTCAGGACACTGCCCAACACGTTCTGGAGCAGTGTCCCAGATGGAGCCAGCAGCGCCACGACTTGGCAGCTGCGCTCGGTGGGATGGACCTGTCGCTCCCAAGCGTCGTCAATGCGATGCTCGGGAGCGACGGAGCTTGGGAGGCAATGGCCTCCTTCTGCGATACTGTCATGTCGCAGAGGGAGGCCGATGAAAGGGACCGCGAGGACCACCCCCTCGCGGACCCGATCCGGAGGAAGAGGAGGGGGGTGCGGCGGAGGCGCTATTTAGCGCGCCTAGAAGCACCCCCGTAAATGGTGGGAGAAATTAAGGTCCCACCCGGCGGCAGGGGCTTTCCAGGTGTCAGAGGGCCCCTGAAAATGGTGAGTCCGGTCTCTGGTGAGAGACCGGCCAGTCGCTGAGGCGCCTTGTGTTAGTCAGATCCGAGGCGCCTCCCTGCACAGCGGCCGATGGCATCCACAGGGGGTTTTAGTGGGTAGTCTGGGACTAGCGGCCCAGGAGTCCCACACTCAGTGCGCAAATAGCATTTCCCCATGCGAATCAAAAAAAAAAAAAGAAAGGATGGGTCGCCACTGTCACTTATGTGTTTTGGAAGACACGGGAAATCATCCTGAAGTCCTATAGGTCTTAGCTATCGTAAAAGACGGTAGTGGGTAAGGTAATTTGGTTGCTTTTGATAGTTTGAACAAGCTTATTATTCTAATATCCTACTAATATTATAAATGCGAAAGTTTGGATGTGAGTTTGTGACTTTGTGATTTTGCGAGGATGTTTATTACCCAATCACGCTAAATCTACTGGACGGATTTTGATAAAATTTGGTATACGGGTAGAAAAATACCGGGAATAGCACATAGGGTACTTTTTATCCCGAAATTCCCATGGGAGCGAAGCCCTGGGGCGCGGCTAGTTAAATAATAAAAAACACGACTGACAACTTACATAGTCTATTCTATGTCGGAGGAATGCAAGGAATCTAAAAATACATATCTCATCAAAATCTGTTAAGCCGTTCAGGACTTATGGTGCAATAAAGAAACTTACATACATATAAACATACATATATACACATACATGAGACTTGAAAATTTTTAATTAATTTGAAAATTTTCTATAATGTTATTTTTTTTTTCCTGGAATAGGATGGCCAGGCCAAGGACAGAGAAGGTTGGCGTACAAAAGGTTGATGATGATAATAGAACTGACATACATTTCTACGACTTTACGGGTACCAACTATAGAACTACCATACATCGGCATTTCATACTTCGCTGTCGTACACTTTAGCACTGGAATACGTAGTATTAGGATACTTTAGAAATAACATACATCGACATTAGGTGGAGCGAAATTACTTTTTTCTGATTTTAAATTTCTAATAGTGAAAAGTTTATGCCTTTTGGTCTCAAACATACACATTTAAAATATTATTTAAAAAAAAATAGGGTAACCGTCTCCGCAAGGTCATTGAACTTTTACGAAAAGTCGATTTTAGACTCAAGTTTGTAGATTTTTAATTTTATTAAAATGACTAATATATGTATTATTCATATTAATTTCAGAAAGGAAAAATCCTCTATTTACGATAAAAAATAATAAACAAGGTGCAATACTACGTAAAAGAAGAGTTCGGGGGTGCAAAGGAGGGTCAGTTTTCGCATGAATAATTGAAAACGCGCTTGACAATTTTTTTGACAAATATCCTATAAATTCTTAGTACTATATTGGAAAAAACTCGGAGTGCCTGTAATGTGTCCAATAATTAATGATTTATGTAAGTTAAAGTCAAATGTTTTACCAACTTACAAAAATATATGAAGTTTTAAGAGTTGACGAGGTAAACTATAAGAACGTCAAAAAAACAGCCTATATTTTGGGAAATTGCTAAGTTTTTCATAAAAAAATA
This sequence comes from Ephestia elutella, assembly GCA_018467065.1. Classification (NCBI taxonomy): domain Eukaryota; kingdom Metazoa; phylum Arthropoda; class Insecta; order Lepidoptera; family Pyralidae; genus Ephestia; species Ephestia elutella. The sequence continues at coordinate 4,086,288 of CM031591.1, read as the reverse complement.
AATATTTATGGCTTACTGCATCCATACCAACAGTAATACTTTTCAGAGTTAAGTAATTATTATCAGCACATCATAAAAAATGTAAAAATCTGCTCAAGTCCATCAAATGAATTTCATCTGCAGACTTGAAAAGTTTTCGACGGGATAGTATGATGCTTTTTGATAATTTCGCTTGCAAATGCAAAGATTTTACTCACTGCAACTGTTTAAGATATAAGAAAGTGTCAAAACGTTAGCAAATGTTATTGATTGTGAAGAAATAAGCTCACAGAAACATTCACAGATCTTAGTACGTATCAGCAATAATTTCAGGCAACTCTTCCGAAGATTTAGGCTTTACGCAACGTCTAGTAGTAAATAGTCGCATGCCCGTTGACTGAAAAGTAAAAATCGACTGTCAGGTTTATATAGCGACGGAAAAATTATAACCTGGCCTAATCACTCGGCTACATTAATTGTGAAACTATATGCTCCGTTGTGGTTCTGTATTAAAAGAAAAACCTTCAGAGTAAAGATGGTTCTCGGTCTCTTTTAACATTATTATTTACGCGATACCTTCTAGAAGATTAAGAAAGCATATTAGACCCAGTCACTCAAAGAAATGGCTATTTTGTGTACAACGACATTATTTTCTGGCTATGTTAATTTTCACTCAAAAGCAAATTCGTGAGTTGGATGCTCGTTGTAGTTTGAAGGCACGCAGTATTGCCACATCAACAACCCCAAGATTTTTTGTTGTGGCAGATATTAAATTCAATATTTTTAATGATATAGAAACGATATATTGGCAAAACGATTGTATCTAGCCACTATTTTTCATACAATTATCGACTGAAGAAATTAGCAGTATAGTACAGCCTGGTGGCGAGAATCAGCTGTTATTCTTATGAGTTCTATGTCCCATGCAATCTATTGAAGTAGCCACCTTACATTACACTAAAACATCTCAATTGAGAGTCATACAGGCTGAATTAGAATTAAGAGAGAAAAAGCTGAAATTTGACACTAAGTGTTCATTTAGAGCAAATTAATTTAATTTTTTTAATGTTATTATTTTTACTTTTTTCATGAAAACATACTATTTTATGCTTAATTAACACATTTTGTGTTAAATCATATAATTTGAACCCGTTTACATGTCAATAAAAGGCATGACAGGAAAAGCATTTTTTTCAAAAATTTTAAAACTTTGAAGTCAGTGCGGAGGCAAAAGATGTTGTTTAATTTATATCAAAATTGACATATAGTATTAATTTCTGGCAAGACACAAATCCCTCACTATTAGAATTCAAAATAAAGAAAAAAAAATTCCCCATACATCCGCGCTCCACCCTAATCGACATTTCGTACTTAGACATTCAGTAGCAGAGTCAGTAAAAGCTCTAATACCCAAGGTAATATTTACTCAAAAATTGCCTTGAAAGCGTTGCCAACACAGCCAATGAAAATAAAATTAAAAATTTATACTTTTGTACGTCTCAGAAACAAGTATTGAAGCCCATTCAAGTATAATATCCGAGAGAGTAACAGAGTAAAACTTTATTTCGAATTGATTTATACAATAGAGAAATACTTCTTCCTATTTTCTTGGAAATTTAATATTGGAGGAATTAAAAGTTCCACATTTACGAGAAATTGAAATTTTATTGCTTCTGTTCCAATTGTTTAATTTTAATTCGTACTTTATTAAGTTTTGAGTTTGTCGTTTGAAGCCACTGCCACAGATACAGATTTAAAAAATACTGGATGTCTCCTGTTATATAGGTAAACTAGAAAATACACGGGACTTTTTTCCCGAGGGAATTTTGGGAAACTCTCTCTTAGTGCTCCCCTACACTCCCTAAGGAACCTACATGACTAATTTAAGCTTCCTACGCCCAGTAGTTTTGGCTGTGTGTTGTCTGTCAGTCACTCAGTAATGGAAGAAATTTAGGAAGTCTTCTAATCCAACCCACACTACTATCTTTTAAGCAATAGGGGACCGGACAAGGTATGAGAATTGTTAAAAATATGTAATTTTATGATAGAATACATGATATAAACACATTTTGCGACTTTTCAGCACGAGTTTATTCTCCAGAGCTAATTTATTAGAGCTCAAACTTTTAGGGAAAGTCCATTTTCTACGCGTGACGTCATATGAATGTACGTTTAGTTAGAGGCGTTTTGGTATCGTCCAAACATTCCTTAAAAATGTGAATTGTTTTTTGCTATATCTTGGGAAATACTATGGTTATGGATGTAATTTTTTACGGATGATTATATTATTGTGAGATATTTCAAAGAAGCATATAAAAAAGTTGTCCGGTCCCCTATTCTCAATAAGATTGTCTGGAAGAAATTGCTTACAGCATATGGCTGCCTATGCGCATCTCATTTTCTTTTTAATTTCAACTGTATAGCTATTATGTATACTTAATTCTTGTATGCAATAAATAATCTAGTTTTGTATTGTATATTTGTCTAGCTGTTGCCTGCGGCAAATAATTTCTTGTTCATTTTCGCTATTCACCTTTGATTTTAGCCTCTTGGGGGAAGTTTTTTGACTTCGTCTTCAACTTTATTTATTTAACTTCTTTACAAAAAAACATGTAAATGGCGGACTTAAAGCCAGAGGTTTTTTCTACCAGTCAACCAAGAGGTGATGCAGAGAGAAAAGTAAACATTTTGGAGTGAGTGTAAATGGGCGAGGGGCATAAAAAACAAGAAAAAAAGACCGAAATGTAACTTTCTCTATGCCAAAATTTAGCAAAATCGTTCAGCGTGCCGTGACAGGCAGACAGATGGCATTTATAATATGTATGAATGGATAACGTTTTTTTTCACTACTGACCAAAAAAGGTGTGTTATATTTTCAGGGTTCATGTATGAATGTAAGTTTCTTTATTCCACCATAAGTCCTGAACGGCTGAACAGATTTTGATGTGAGAGGTATTTTTAGATTTCTTGCATTCCTCCGAGTTACATAGGCTATGTGAGTTGTCAGTCGAGTTTTTTTATTTTTTAATAATCAGCTTGTTAAAGTGGCCTCGGACCCTTCTAACCACAGGTTTTGACGGCCTCGGACCCTTCTGACCCACAGGTTTTGACCCAGTCTCTAAAAAAGTACCCGTATGACCCGCTTCTATTTTTCATGTCCTTTTTGTCCCGTTTTTCTAACAGTTTTTAGATTCATTTAAAAGGCAAATAATCCTATGACAGATTATAGGTAGGTGAATACTTATAACGTAATAATTTATATTTACAATTGTTTAGTTCTGTCAATGTCATCTGTACACTGTACTTGTCAGCTGTCAGTCAGTTCAGTTGCATTAAACAACCTCAAAATGAAATAGCGTGTTCTCATTCCAATTATCTTTATTAAATTAAATAACGTTATAATCCATATATAAATCGACCTAACTCATTAACAAAATGGTCCTATTCGAGCCACATTATAACACTAGCGCATAATAATCGGTCGACAAAAGTGCGTTATGGATTGTATTTTTCATGAAGATCATTAGGAACAATGGACGAACTGTGCCTCGTGCAAAAGTGCAACGCATAGTTTTATGGTGCATATTTTTGACTACTTATTGCTGTGTTAAAACTACAAAGTAAACATTTTAAAACGCATAATAAACAATAAATAACCATGGCGTCCATCGAAGAAACTATCGAAATTTTAGATGATTTGTCCACCATGTTGTTGAAAACTAAAACAAACTACAAAAAGCTCCGAAAACAAGGTTAACTAAAGGATTTATAGAAACTAGATTGCAATGTTTGGAAGATTACTGGAAATCATTTAGAGTAGCTCATCAGACATTAATAAAAATAACCAACAAGGAACAACGACAAAATATTGTATATTTTACTGAAGAAACTTACAGTGTGTTTGAAGAAATTTATCTAGATTTGAAATCAGAAATGGCGGACACGCTTGAGTCATTTACTACCAATAACAAAGAAGAAACAACACAGCAGGAAAATGTACCATCCAAGTCATCGTCCAAATCAGAAGGCTCACATAACACGGAGGTCAAGTTACCTAGAATCAACTTACCTACATTTGCAGGTGCATATGAAGAATGGCAATCTTTTGAGGATACATTTAAGGCGTTGATACATTCAAACAAATCACTGAGTGATGTACAAAAACTACACTACTTAAAATCATGTTTAGCGGGTGAGGCGAAGAATACTATCAAGCATATACAGGTGACAGACAAAAATTATGAGCAAGCGTGGAGCACCTTGAAGAATAGATACAGTCATAAACGACTTATTGTGAATGCTATTTTGAAGAGGTTATTTTTGTTGAGAAAAGTCAATACATCTTCGCCCGGACAGTTGAAGTTTTTGATTGACAATACCAAAGAGTGTTTAAACAGTTTGAAGTCAATGGACATTAATACTAAAGAATGGGATCCTATCATTATATATTTAACTGTGCAAAAATTGGATTCTGATACGCACAAAGAATGGGAAGCTCATGTAAGTCGAGAATGTGAAACAAAATTACCTAATTTTGAAAAGTTAATTACCTTTTTTGGAAAATAGAATACAAACACTCGAGTTAACCTATCAATCTTCATCTAACACTCAAAGAACAAACAAAGAACGTTCCTTTCACATCTCAACCACCCAGATGATTTGTAAATTATGTAATGGACAACATCTTCTATGCCACTGTAAAGAATTTGCAAAACTTGACCCAGAGAAACGAAGCGAGGTTGTCAAAACCAATCGATTGTGCTACAACTGTTTATCACCAGGCCATCCTATATATTATTGTAAACAGAGGACTTCTTGTCAAATATGTGGGAAGCGTCATCACTCACTTCTTCATTACTGTAAGAAGGAAGAGAATTCTCAGGACACTGAGAAGATTAGTTCATCACCTGGAATTCCCTCACTGCACACAAATGATGACGATACACAAGAAAATCTTCAGGATGAGTCAATCATAGTTAACTTTGCGAGAAAACATAAGAACTCTCTATTAGCAACAGCATTAGTACCGGTCAAGAGTGAGAGCGGCCGAGAGACTTTGCTTAGAGCATTAATCGACCCTGGATCCCAGGCATCTTTCATAAGTCAAAATGCAACTCAACTCATACAACTTAAGAAGACACCCGTGAAAGGTTCAGTCATCGGAGTAGGGTCCACCACAACTTCAGTTCGTCACGCAGTCCAATTTAATCTTTTATCACGATATGAAGAAGATTTTAACCTCACTGTCCGAGCGTACGTCTTGAAGTCCATCACATCTACTTTGCCATGTTCTACCATGCAACCAAAGATGGATTGGTCACATTTAGATGGTCTTACTCTCGCTGATCCACAGTACTTCGTGTCAAGTAAAATTGATTTATTGCTTGGCATTGATGTATATACAGAAATCGTGAAAAACAATTTAGTGAAAGGTCCAAAAGGTACACCAACAGCACAAGAAACCAACCTTGGCTGGATATTATTTGGAAACATTCACGAGAACACTCAAAGCAATACTAACCTTGTCGTCATGCATCATCAGCTGGATATAGACATGGATCACCTGCTGAAAAATCTTTGGGCTATAGATGATGACACCAAAAATAGAAAATTGACTTCTGATGAAAGAATTTGTGAAGAGATTTTTGAAAAAGAACATTATAGAACTACAGAAGGAAAATATGTTGTCAAGCTACCGTTTAGAAAGTCACCACAAGAAGTAGGACAGACAAGAGATATTGCACTGAAAAGATTAGTACAAATAGAAAGAAAATTAGAGAGAAATCCTAAGTTAAAAGAAGAATATGTAAAAGTCATGGAAGAATATATACACTTAAATCATATGGAAAAGGTTCCCAAAGAAGACACACACAATTTTTCAATTTATTTACCACATCACGCCGTTGTAAGAGATAGTAGCGAGACTACCCGCGTCAGAGTTGTTTTCGACGCGTCCTGCAAAGGGTCAAATAATGTTTCCCTCAATGATTTATTGTATGTGGGGCCTCAGCTACAAGAAGATTTGAGAAATTTAATTATGCGATGGCGAATGAAAGAAATATGTTACATAGCAGACGTGCAAAAAATGTATAGAATGATTTTAGTAAAGAAAGAAGATGCAGACTGTCAACGAATATTATGGAGAAGGAATATTACAGATGAAGTTGAAGACTATAGAATGCTACGAGTCACTTTTGGTACTGCCTGTGCACCATATTTAGCTATCAAAACGCTAAAACAGCTGTCTAAAGATGAATGTGAAGAATTTCCAATCGGCTCAAAAGTACTCGCAGAAGATTTCTATGTCGACGATTGTCTTAGTGGAGATTTCACGCTAGAGGGCGCTATTGAAGCCTGTAGACAACTGCAACAATTGTTAGACAAAGGTGGATTCATACTGCAGAAGTGGGCATCAAATAGTAAAGAATTTTTAGACAACATTCCACAACATTTGAGAAGTAAAAGCGTTGAGAAAGGAATCACTGATGAGAGTATTATCAAAACTTTAGGATTATCTTGGAACATGACAACCGATTCTTTTCAATATCAGACAAAATTGCCTCCAAAACCAATGTTTACTACGAAGAGAAGTATCCTAGCTGACGTTCAGAGTTTATTCGATCCGTTAGGATGGATTTCACCTGCAATTATTACAGCAAAAATGTTAATACAAAATATATGGAAACAACGACTAGATTGGGATGAGATTATAGATCAGAAAGATGAAGAAGATTGGATAAGATTAAGAGAAAGTTTTGATGACATGGATAAAATACAAATAAAGAGATGGATATATACTGACAAAGATATACACAAAATAAATTTACATGGTTACTGTGACGCATCAATTAAGGGATATTGTGCTGTAGTTTATTATAGAGTAGATACACATGATGGAGAAATTAAAACCGGAATTATTGCATCCAGAACTAAAGTAGCACCCCTTAAAACTATTTCACTACCAAGGCTTGAGTTATGTGGCGCTGTACTTCTGGCAAAGCTGTTAACACAAGTCAGAGATGCTATGAGATTGAAAGAAAGTCAAATATTTGCATGGACCGATTCGACAATAGTTTTATCATGGCTTATGGGTGATCCTAACAGATGGAAACCGTTTGTCAGCAACCGAGTAATTGAGATTTTGGATAATGTTTCCGTCAGTCAATGGTTTCATGTCAGATCTAAAGACAACCCAGCCGACATAGGTTCAAGAGGTACTAATTTAAATAATCTCATAGATAATAAATTATGGTTAGAAGGGCCAGAATGGCTCAGAGATAAAAATATAGAATTTACAAAACCTCATATTACAACTACAGATTTAGAAATAAAGAAAATAGCTGTTAACATACAATTAGAAGAAGATAAATCAAAATTAATTACCGAAGAATTTGATACATTACAAGAACTTTTAAGAACAATAGTATACAGCTTAAGATTTTTAAACTCAAAGAAGAATCCACAAAATATAGATAGGAATATAACAACAGATGAATTAGAAATTGCTTTAATAAAATGTTTAAAAATAGCACAAAGAGAAGAATTTAATAAAGAAATAGAAGCATTACTCAAAGAAAAAGATGTAGCAAAAGATAGTACTTTACGAAGTCTTAATCCTTACCTTGACGAAGAAAAATTGATCCGCGTGGGCGGTAGACTGAGAAACGTTGATGTAAGCAATGATCAAAAGCATCCAATCATACTTGGTACACAGAGTCATCTCGCATATCTTATTGTTGCCGAAGCGCATAAAAAGACGCTACATGGTGGCATCCAACTAATGCTTTCTTACATCAAGTCTAGATACTGGATCATTAGAGTGAAGAACATGATTAAGACCTACATAAATAAATGCATTGTATGCGCTCGATACAAATCAATGTCAAAGACTCAGCTCATGGGAGATTTGCCCAAGGTTCGCACCACACCAGCTAGACCATTCATACACAGTGGAATTGATTTTGCCGGCCCTTTGCAAGTATTGATGTCAAAGGGCAGAGGAGCTAAAACAAATAAAGCCTACATCGCTTTATTCATTTGTATGTCCACGAAGGCCATACATCTTGAGTTGGTCGGCGATCTTACTTCTGAGGCGTTTATCGGTGCTTTCAACAGATTCGTGTCACGACGTGGACGATGCTTACAGATCTGGAGTGACAATGGCCGAAATTTCGTTGGAGCCAATAAAGAACTTCGAGAGGCATGGAGAAAAGCAAATCTTGAGTTACCTGGACACTTAGCAGATATCTTAGCAGCAGATGGGACAGAATGGAAGTACATACCCCTTATAGCCCAAATTTTGGAGGACTGTGGGAAGTGGCTGTCAAATCTACCAAATTTCACTTAAAGAGAATTTTAAAAACCAATCTGACATTTGAGGAAACAGCCACCGTACTCTGCCAGATTGAAGCATGTCTTAATTCAAGACCATTGATACCGATAGACTCATCTGATACAGATTTTGATATTTTAACCCCCGGACATTTCTTGATTGGAGAAGCACCCATATCTATACCAACCCCAAGCCTTCAAAACATCAGCATGAGCAAATTATCTCGATGGCAGCATACACAACGCTTAGTTGCAAGTTTTTGGACTCGATGGCAAAACGAGTATCTGACAAGACTCCAAACTCGTCCTAAATGGGTGACAAAGCAGAAAGAATTTGAGATTGGGGACATAGTCCTTTTGAAAGAAGACCAGTTGCCACCAGGGAAATGGGCTCTTGGTCGCATCATAGCAAAACATCCCGGAGAAGACAATTTAACTAGAGTATACAGTATAAAATGTCGCAATGGCATAGTTAAAAGATCCCTTTCCAAAATTTGTCCTTTTATAGATAAAGACTGATCTCTAGTAGTTTCAATTTTGATCTCTTATATTTTTTTGTTTAAATGTCATTAGTATACTTAGCTATCAAATTTTGGATTTGCTGACATAGCTACTTTTTGTTTTGTATAAAACTAACTAGATTCTTAACTATTTTTAGTAATTACAGTTCAAATAGCACTGTGCATTATTTATATACAATTAGCAACACATTATAACACATTAGTTTTTTTAACATTTCATGTTTGTTGCACAGTGCATCTTTTAGTACTTTGATAGGTACATAACTTAGTTTTTTTTGCCTTTAATTAAGGACTTCGCCCTTCGGTGGGCGGGATGTTTAGTTCTGTCAATGTCATCTGTACACTGTACTTGTCAGCTGTCAGTCAGTTCAGTTGCATTAAACAACCTCAAAATGAAATAGCGTGTTCTCATTCCAATTATCTTTATTAAATTAAATAACGTTATAATCCATATATAAATCGACCTAACTCATTAACAACAATACATAAATTAAATTTATTTTGATAATTCTCTTTGTGTATTTTGAACATTGAATTACAGGTTCTAAAATTAACTAAAGCCCCAAAAACAGTTCATTATGGAACAATAATCCTTATTACGTCGCTATTATCTAAATATATACTGTTTCCAATAATTATTTAGTTAAATTTAACGACTAATATAATTTTCAATAACAAAATACTTGGTATTATTTTAAATGGGAATTTGGAAATACTTAATTCAATTCATAAACCTGCAATTTTTGATATTTACCTGCCAGTCATATTTGAATTTTTTTAAAATATATTTTTTACATTTTCTATCATAGCACCTCTCGCCATCGACAAGGAGATTTCTAAAAGACGCGCACTTCAAAAGGAATTTACACTAAGGTTTTTTTAAGGACCACTGAGTTATGGCTATTTTGCTAATTATTATTTAATTTTTAAATAGTTTAAGCCTTGTTTTATTAAGGTTTAGTGTCTGTGGCCATTCAAATAAACTTATTATATTCTATTAATTTCTGAAAGAAGGCAACGATAGGTGGAAGTGGCAGAATTCTGGTCGAAAAAATCTAACTTTTGCCATTTCGACTCGAGATGAATGAATGAATGAATTTCCTCGTACGTACTTAAAGGTTATAGAATGAGTTTCTTGCAGAGATGGGTTTACGTCGGGAAAAAACCTTTTCTTTTCGTTTATTCCTGGGCTTATACCCATCTCTGGTTCCTTGCCATGTTTCCCCTAGGGAGTTCTCCTGCTTGGAGTCCTTCTAAAAGCCCATTCAGGCAATCAGGGTTCATAGATTGCGGTGACCGCACACCATCAGGTGTGTGCAATGTATACAAGTAAAATAATTGGTCAAGTGCGTGTCGGGCCATGCGCAATGTAGGGTTCCGAAGGTGCCTAACCTGCACAAATGCGGACACATGAACTTCTATTTACTCCCAGTTTCATATAACTAATGACTATAACCTTATATACCAGCATGAATCAATGAAATTTTTTCCTAGGAACATTTTCATACCAAAATCGATTTTCCAGGTTTATCGTCTATTACTCGTTAACGTGTAAGGAAGACGTAACAGTGATAATTATCCTTTTAAATTCATTATATTTGCTACTTAATATATTTTTTTTCATGTATCCACAAACTCACAATTTTTTTTACTTTAAAGTCAAATATTTTGCAAACGGATCCCTAAATCAAAAAATGGTCTTTACACACTCATAATATTTTTAAAAGACCTATCAAATGATATGGTATAATCGAAAGAAAAAAGAACATTCCCACTTTAGGTGTAGGAGAGGCCCCCTAAAAAATTTTTTTTTTCGGAATTTTATTCTACTGTTAACTCCGCGTAATAAATATGTATATCTATCCAAATTACAGTTTTCTAGTACTAGTAGTCTCTGAGATAAACTTCAGACAGACGGACGGACATGACGAAACTATAAGGGTTCCTTGTTTACTTCGGAACCCTAAAAATATGAATAACTAGCTTGTGGCCGCGAACTTCGTCCGCGCGTGATTTACTATTTATAATATCTCAGGTTTTTAGTGACGGATCAAGATGAAACCTATGACAGATTTTAAGTTCGACCTTCTACATACAATAGTGAAAACTGTATCAAATTTGGTCCAGTAGTTTTTGCGTGATGCGCGTACAAACATACAGACATAAGACAGACAAAATAAAAAAAAATGGTTTTGGTTTTTATTTGCCCTATAAAGACCCTTCGAAGTTGTTTTTCTTATAAAAAAGACCAGTTACAGTTTTATTTATGACTAGCTTTCGCCCGCGTGAGTTTCCCACGGGAACAGTGCTTTTTCCCGGGATGAAAGGTACACTATGTCCTTCTCTGTACTTCCAGCTATGTGTATGCAAAATTTTAGGAAGATTGGTTCAGTAGATAAAGCGTGAAGAGGTAACAAACAAACAAACCAACAAACAAACAAACTCACTTTCGCATTTATAATATTAGTAAGGATTAGCTAGATAACTTTTCACACTTCAATACCACTAAAGTAAGCAGCAGCGATGCAAAAGCTACTAGAGGGATTTTGATGACTTACGGTACACGGGTAGAAAAATTCTAAGTACAACACATAGGGTGCTTTTTATCCTAAAATTCCCACGGGAGCGAAGCCCCATACTTCAGGACGTAGCTCGTATAACATAACTTTTTTTTTTTATTATTAAAAATCTCAGTGCGTTTGACCTCTATCTTGCCTGATGGGAAGCAAAGATGAGATCTAGGGTGGTACACGCAAACTCAAAATATGCCTATTCACTCTTGCCTTGAAAACCCCTAAATTATAAGTGACAGGAAACAGCGACGCGGGGAGAGAATTCCATATCTTGGCGGTTCGCACGATAAAGCAGGAGGCGAACCGAGAGGTGCGATGAGCTGGAACATCAACCACATAAGGATGGAATCCCTGTCCGCGCCGTGTTGTCCGATGGTGGAATGCACAACTGTCTTTAACTGTTCCTTTTAAATAGATTACGTTTGCTAAATCCACGTCAGCATCTTTATAATTTAACACGGTTTATTAGACACGGATTAAAAGGTCTAATTATAGCAAGCCTTCATGGCACAGGCCTTAGAATTCGCTACACAAGTGATAAAAAATCAGAATAACTCGATACATTTGTTCAGTGTTAATTGTATACCAGATCTGTCTACACGAAAGGACGGCGAAACGTTACTTTCAATTCATTGCAATTTTGCTAGTCCTATACACAACACGCTCGCAAGACAATGGTCGCGTAAAATAACAGTGACGTAAATACCAGTGATTGTGGAACAGTGACAATACCTGTGACACGACATGGCTACGACCTGGCTGCCCCCGGATATAACCGAAGCGTGTACCAATCAGCATGCTCCCTTGACACAGTGTTCCCAAACTGGGTTTTTGTATTTAGCATTGTTAACGCAATTGTTTGGTGGTTCCGTGGATAATAGATTGCCTTTGCGAAACCCTTACAGTCAAGGGACAAGTGATTTCAGTTTGAATTTTAATCGTTTTAGACCTACAGAAGTACCTCTAGGTCCGCTGGAAGCGAATATAGAATCGTCATTTTTGGGGTCGAAAATTGGTGACCCAGTGAGCAAATTTGAGACGAAATTCCACAGTTTTGGTCCTATAGGCAGTGTTGGAGTAACAAAAACCTCATTTAGTATAAAACACGACCCGTTTAAAAGTGATTTTTCGAGTTCAGTGGCAAATTTTGAAAATGCCCCACCAGCTTTTGACTACAACTATGTGAATAGGAGAAGCTTTTTGGATTCAGAGCCAGCTGATTCTGAGAAAGTGGAAACGAAAGAGAAGAAGAAAGAAGGGAAGAGTCGACGAAAGAGACAGACGATAGAAGAATACGACTTTATTATTGTTGGAGCCGGTTCCGCTGGTTGTGTAGTCGCTAATCGTCTTTCTGAAGTTAAAAAATGGAAGGTTAGTTAACATTTTGATTTTGTATGTAATTATATTTTATACGATTTAATACTCGACTTCCACGGCCGAGTGTTTACCATACACTTTTACAGGCTACAAACGCTTTACACAGAATTTAGAATAATAAGACAATTGAAGTGTTTCTGTTGTCTATTGTATAAAAACCTAATATAACTTAATGTACTTATAATTATGCTGCAACAATTCTTTTTTTTTAACGTGCACTCTTGAACATAAGTTAACATACATATTAGAAACGCGTTTACCTATAATCTAATTAATGCTGATATATTTCTTTATAAATAGCTACTCACTAACTAACAGTTGAGACATGCAGTGACCTAAAACAACACATTAACAATATTTATATAATTTGGACTTACAAAGCCCAAACAACCTATCATCAAAATTTAAAGTTTCTTCATTCGGCGATTTTTCTCTGTGTTGATATAACAATCAGTCAGCGTCGATTTTTTACATATATATACAGAGACTTATTCAGCCGTTAAATATATGTGACTTAATTACTTGAAAGGTGTATCGATAAATTATTTATTATATCGACTAACAATAATGAGGAAGCAAGAATGCGTAATAGTGTGCGTTGTTAATCCAGGAAGGATAGTGGTAGTGATAAATATAGTTCTATTGACAGTATAATGGGTTTCTTTCGGTATTTCTTCTTAGAAATAGTTGAGAAATTCTTGACAATTGATTGATGCAATTTATTAATTATGGCTGACATGATTGAGTGCAAATTATGCACTGACCTAGAAGTAGATTTTGGAGATGGTGGGATGATAAAATATAGATAAATTATATCACCATATTATATAAGGTACTAGTTTTAGCCTATGGCTTCGTCCGCGTAAATTATATACCGAAACTTTCCTCATGACCCACCTCGTCCATTGGTGAAAACCGCTTGAAAATCAGTTCATTAGTTTTTGAGTTAATCGCGAATATAAACATTTTTAAGTACGTACCTAAGGATGTAAGGATATTATTTATTAATGAACCTGTTAATATTTTCCTGAAAAAAAATCTATGTCTGAAATTTGAGCTAACACACACAAACAATTCGAATTTCCGAATCTAGTTTGAATTTTAAGTGAGCGTTAGATATTTTCTCATGAACGACAACACTGATGGCACTTCTATAATACCTGTTTTTATTCTAAATTCTATGATAGATAAATTGATTGCATAAAGTAATTTTGCACTACCGCTACCAAACATCCAATCAACAATGTGTTTTATCTTTTTCCTAACAGCACATTTTCCCAGGCATTGTGAACCTAATTCACAAGAAAATAGTTAAATACCATTGTTATACTTTACATAATAAGCGAGAGGAAATTCTATGTGAACATTTTCTTGTTACATACGTACAAAGAATCACGTCTTTATCCCTTACGGGGTAGACAGAGTCAAGAGTCGTGAGACTCGAAGGCCATGCTTAGCTGAAAAGCGGGCTCTCTGATGGAATGGAGATTCAGGTATAGTGACAGGTTGCTAGCCCGTCGCCTATGAGTGCAGGAATCCCCAGTTTAAAGCCCTTTCCCTTGATTGACATCATTTTCTTGTTATCGCATTATAATATTATTTTGTTGCATTACGCAATGAAAAACTAATATACTTCTGTGTTTGCTGGTCTGGAAGCGAAAATTAAATGTACCAGCTGTTTCTCTTCCCGCGCAATTCGAAAAAGTCAGTCAAGGTATTGGGTTTTCAATTGGGGATTCTTGTCATAGGCGCTAGGCTAGCAATGTTATATCTGAATCTGTGAACCTTTAAGCTACTATTCAGCTAAGCGTGGCCATAGAGTCTCACAACACTTGACTCTATCTATCTACCCTATATTTTTGTTATTATTAGTTTTTTTCCTGTGGTTTATAATCGTTTAAACACCTTTTACCCTCTTAGGAGTAGAATTTCTATCCTATGAATTTCCTTCTACGAGTGGAATTCAAAATTATCTATTTCGACACAATCAATCTTTTTGAAATACATCTAATATGATTGTAAAACTATTTCTCTTGATATTCGTGTACTCATATAAACCTGTAAGTCCAATATAAATACAACAAAGACAATTTATGTTCCGAAACTGGGGAACTGTCAAAAAGCAAGAGCAAAGCACTTCGAGCTCGCGCTCGGGTGCAAAAATCCTCATTTATGATACATTAATAATACTCTGTAAAATGAGCGATTTTTCTGACAGCTAATTAAGAAAAGAAAATAAGTTTAAAAAACGAAATTTTGCTTTTATCTATGAAGTCATCTGGAACTATTTTTTTTTAAATTTGGGCCTCCGAAAATCCCTCATTATATAAGTATGTAAGTTACTTTATTGTTCCATGATTCTATCATTTTAATGTGACGTCTGCTATCATGATTTTTTTCTATAATAATTTATGAAATAATTTCATTTCAAAAAAATCTTGAAAAAATACCTAACAAAAAATTATTCAATCGGAAAATTCGCAGACGATTGCTATCAATACGTAATTTGCATTGATTTAGCACCAATGCTCAATGGCGTGTCTTTTTTTTGAGGTTAGATTTTTTCGCTTGGTTCAATGTTCCTAGAAGGTCACGGCAATAAGTGAGAACAATTGACAATAATTAATATTGTAGTATTGATTGGATCTAACATTATTAATTTATGACAAAGAAAAAAAAATTAGATTGATCATTTTTGAAATTTTCACGAATCATTGGCGCTCCAAGCGAACCACCACTTCTCATTATACAGGGTGTTATGTTAACTCAAGGAAGTTTACGCTTAGAAACAACTTAAAAAAAAACCTAAAAAATACAGTCTTGTAAATAACTGAGTAAACCTTTGCTAAAATTTGATAAAAAATCTAGTAACTTAAACATACTAGATTTTTTTATGTACCGATCGGCTCGTCTCGTATTGTGCCGTTTTCACGCGCCCGGATAAATGCCCACGGCTTCACCCAAGTGAATTTTCCACGGAAACAGTACTTTTTACCTGGATGAAAGGTTGCATCTATGTGTATGCGAAATTTCAGGAAGATTGTTTCAGTAGAAGCGTGAAGAGGTAACAAACAATAAACAAACAAACTCACTTTCGCATTTATAATATTAGTTAGGATTAGAATTGCGAATTCCTTCGCAAAAATGTCTCTCGTTTAACCTAACACCCTGTATGTATTACAATTAATTAATCAATTAAAAAAGTACTATATTTTTATGCACTACGCCTAAAAGGCGAGTGAATAGCCAGTTCATTCACTCGACCTTGACACAAAGCTGAACACTTTCATTATCAACGTTGGGTAATACCATTTAACTCTTTACGGTTGTCAAGATAATAGTTTTTATTTGTCTAGCCACGTGATCTTGACCGAAACCTTTCATGTTAGAATTAATTACATAGAAATAAATAGAATACATAAATAAATAAATATATACGGACAAATCACACAGATTGAGTTAGCCCCAAAGTAAGTTCGGGACTTGTGTTATGGGATACTAACTCAACGATACTATATTTTATGACAAATACATATATAGATAAACATCCAAGACCCAGGCCAATCTGAAAAAGATCATTTTCCATCTTGACCTGACCGGGGATCGAACCCAGGACCTCCGGTGTGGCAGTCTGGCGTGATAACCGTTAGGCCACGGAGGTCGTCAAGAAAAAAACAGTATTTTAGACATCGTCATCAGTTTTCTACTACTTAATTTATTGCATTTTCCTATCACTTTCTTGTTATTGTACTATTTATTCTATATTATTTATTTATTATTTCTAATAGTTTCAAAGTAGCAGTATTTGCACCTCTCACTCGCATCTGGTCACAACTGAAAATCAGTGTATTGCCCCCCGGGCAATAGTGCCACTGAGGTGGGACCTTTTTAGGGTTCCGTAGTCCGACAAGGAACCCTTATAAGATCGTTCAGTCCGTCCGTCCTAGTCTGTCACAGCAGAATATCTTCTACGTTTATGGACTGATTTGTATGTAACTTGGTTCGAGGATAATTCACATATAGATCTCATTTTTAAAAATATAAAAAAATTAAATTACCCCTTTTACCTCCTCATACATGTAAAGGGGGGGGGTGAATTATTTTTTTGAATGCACCCTCTTGTGTGGGGTATCGTTGAAAAGGACTTTGAAAATAAGGTAGGGTTTTCATACAACACTTTTTTATCAGCTTTACCATTTGCGAGATATAGCCCGCCAAAGTCGTTTACACGGTGTCCCCCCACACCTGTAATTTCTAAAGTATTGGACATTGGACCTATAAACTTCAACTCACTCACGTAAAGAAACAGGCGCGGAAACTCTTATTTAAAATTGTTTGAATACTTTTGAAATTATAAATAAAATAAAAATATATACTTTTTTCTTGCAAGAAATGCAAAACAGCGCGGTGCCAAAAATTACTACGTACAAAACACTGTTTCCGTGGGAAATTAACGCGGGCAAAGCCGCGGGCAAAACTTGATTGAACGGCGTTTCACAACTTTGCTCCTGTGGGAATTTTTGTATTCTTGATAAAAAGCATTTTTTTTTATTTTGTCTGAATGTTTGTACTTATGCCACAGAATTAATATAAGTACTACGTACAGAAAGGAAACTCCCTGCCCTCCCGCAATATGGCACCACCCGCACCCCCCCGCACTTCTCTCCCGTTCTTATGTGTATTGGGACGCTATGACTATGAAAACGCACACATTGACGTTTTACTGACGTGTTCACGGATATACAGTTTCAGTTGTAGTGTTAGTACGTATATTTGACGCCCCGTTTTTATGAAGCGCCCTCTTTGTGCTTATGCACATCATGTAAAAACTAAAGGATGAAATGTGATGCGGTTTTCACAGTTGTATTACTCTCTCTCTCTCTCTCTCAGCCGAAAGACGTCCACTGCTGGACAAAGGAGTCCCCCAAGGATTTCCATAACGACCGGTCTTGCGCTGCCTGTATCCATGCGCAACCCGCGACCTTCACCAGGTCGTCGGTCCACCGAGTGGGAGGCCTGCCAACACTACGTTTTCCGGTTCGTGGTCGCCACTCCCGGTCGTGGTCTCGCCGCTTAAAACGGACGAATTCGCGGGCAAAAGTTAGTATTAATATAAAGACATGGACTGAAAAATTCAAAGCAAGTAACGACAAAACTTCCAAAGCGCCATCTAGTGAGCAAAGAAATAAACTTAAAACACGAGTAGCAAAAGTTCTATAAAAGAGAATATAACATTTATGAGAAAAACTATAGTTCCCGAGTAAGTATCGCTTATTGCGATTGTCTTAAATTAGTATGTCCTTACAAAAAGTTGAAATGGATGTAGCAAGGATTTATATCTTTGCTGGATGGGGCAAATAAAAAAAAAAGATATTTATTTGAATATAATAGAATAGAAATCATTTATTCCATAGAATATGGTAATATAAGTAGCTGTTTACAAATGGAAGTGCAACATATTCTGCCGTAGTTGGCGTAGGAATGTCAAAGTATTAAATTTACATAAGTACATTTAGATTATAAAAAAATATACAATTATCAATAATAGAAGTAACAATAAACCAGCATATTAATTACAATTGTCAATGCTTCTGGAACAATTCCTTAATATCGTAAAAACATTTACCCAAGAGCCAGTCAAATAATTTACGTTTAAATTTAATAAATGTGGTTGTCTCTCTAATGTCTACTGGCAGTTCGTTATACAATTTGATCGCCATGCAGAAAACATTGTCGCTGTACATTTTTAATCTTTGTCTTGGTGTATATAATCTAGTGGGATTTCTACTATGACTTTTTTTTGCTACCACGTCATGTAAAGGGAAGAGTTCTGGATATTTTTTGACAAACAGGCACATCTCAAATATGTAAAGGCAAGGTAAAGGAAGAATTTTTGCCTTTTGAAATAGTGGTTTACAATGGTCAAGATAGTATGCCCCATGTATTGCTCTAACACATTTTTTTTGTAGTATAAATGCTCTCTGCATCTCTACAGAGTTACTTTGAGAAAGCTGATTATTAGCTATCATTGAATTTTGAATCCAATTATAGTATAATTCTAAAATTTAAACATCAATCTAAACTATAGATAAGAATTTTAACAAAAAATCATAGAACCCAATAAATGAATTGACTAAGTTGGCTTGATGAAAAAATCCTAAACATATTACCTAAATTCCCTTAAATCTACTCTAATTAAGAAAATTATATTGAACAATAATTTAATTCATACAACTTAAGAAAAAATCATTGATTTATTTTTTAAATCAGTTATTATTATGCATCAATTTAAAATAAAAACCTAATAATAATTATTAACACTATTTTCATATTTTTTTTTACAAAATTAAACAAATTTATATAATTCATACACCTAAAGAAAATATCATAGATTTATTTTTGAAATAAATTTTATTATACATAAATTTTAGGTAATAACCTAATAATAAATAATTCTGTGTCTGGAACTGTTTTCATATTTATTCTTACACAATTGAGCAAATTCAATATCCAGCATCTCTATTATGATGGTATCCCTTCCAGTCCCAAATAATTCTCAGTTTTATTATAAAACTAAAACAATGAGCCCGAAGTCCCAAAGCGAAAAAGTTTAACAATTCCACTCGATGGCTCCCTTGTATTCTCTTTTCAAACCAGTCCGCCATAATAAATAGAGATCTGTGGGTACCTATTTCATTAAATTCCCTGTTAACAACTTTAACAGATAGTTGGAAAACTGAAATGAATGTTTGAAATAAGGTCTTCGATATTAAAATCATGATAAAATTAAAGATAAACGTCATTACCTATAAGAATCGATATGTGCCTTAATAATTCAGCAAAATTTGCTTGATAAAATAATCAATATTGCACAAAACATATTTTTAATACATATTGAGGAAAACTTTAGACTATTTACCTCATGATCTTTCACTGGAAACAAACCTAACATGAATCAGATAGAAACTCAATACAATAGAGATGTACAAACTCATTCATGAAGCATGAGTAGGATTTGAACATGGGTCCTTTTGACATGCGAAATATTAAACCTAGACCAACATCGCTTAATTTGTTCTGTTAAATAGGCTCCTTAATTCGTAAATACGTACAATAAAAAAAAAACTCACGGTAGGACGATCAAATTGTGTCTCAAATTGAGACTCAATTTAAGATGACAAACTTCAAACAATTTAACCCTTTCTTGGCTTAACTTCCAACCAATGCGAGACTACTAGTATAGAGTACTATATTATCTGTGATGAAACTTTCTTCTTTCTTATCGAGTGTGTTATTACTAACACTGGTGACAGATTCTTATTCAAGCCGCTTAAAGGCATCTGACATGACTTGTACGACTACAGCCATCTAGTGGCAGTAGCCGTATACACACTAGTAAACTAAACTGTCAGCCAATATGCAGGTTTTCCTTTATCGGATCGGAAGCAGCTGGTGGTCTATGAGAAAACTACCATACACATCAGTCAGATTAGTCTACAAACTCATGTGACACAGGTAGGATTTTAACCCGGGACCTATTCGACCTCAAGCGGGTGTCATTACTACTTGGTCACCACCGTGATGAAACTAAGGATTCTTTACAATGTATCCATAAAGACATAAGACCATTTCTCAATGTTTGAATTCCTATGATTTCCCGATAGATCTATCGTCCAATTCGCAACTCCAAAGTTCCGCAGAATTAGTCGGCAAAGCGTACCACTCCTGGAATTGGCGACGAGACAACTTTGACGGATAGTTTGCGACTGATAACAGATAGATTTATAGCTTGGTTGTAGTTTAAGACCTAGTTTCAATCAATGAAATAGATAAACAATATACCATTTTGATGCACGATAAAAATAATTTACTATTTGTCTTCGTTTTCGAGGCATGAAGGTATTAAATAGTTTATTGACTACTAATAATACTTGTAGCACTTGTACTCGTTTTAAATATATACGATACTATTCGAGCCCCAAGGCTTCACTCCTGAGGGAAATTCAGGATAAAAAGTACATGTACCGGTATTTTACTAAATCCGTCCAGTAGATTTCCTCCCAAATTTTCACATTTTCAATATTAGTACTAGGAATACTAGTATTAGGTATAGTAATATTAGTAATAGGTATATTAGTATTAGGAAGTGGGATTAAAAGTTATTTTAGTTAATACTTCAGCATAATTTACCGAAGAGGTAAAATAAATCTATTTTTTTTCATTTAATCTTATCTCGATGTTGCTCTCGTACAAATTTCGGGATGATAAAATACTATGAAGTAAACTATATTTTATAAAAATCTATTCACCCCTTGATCGAGTAACAAATTTCTAGTATAATTCTTATAAAGAAACGAAAAGCTCTACATTAAACAGATGCTTATATTGGTCAAAGACCAGAACGATACAAGTTATGAAAAAAACATGCTGAATTTAATAGTCCAAGCTGTCTAAAGCACTCTTCGGTAATATCGGAAAATTGCAACCGTCCCGGCCGAGAGGATTTCAGATATAAATTTATCAGCCTCCAGCCGCTGACTACTAAAAAATAGATTAGACTAGCAGCGCCCCAGGGTTTCGCTCCCATGGCAATTTCGGGATAA
This sequence comes from Ephestia elutella, assembly GCA_018467065.1. Classification (NCBI taxonomy): domain Eukaryota; kingdom Metazoa; phylum Arthropoda; class Insecta; order Lepidoptera; family Pyralidae; genus Ephestia; species Ephestia elutella. Next base: position 4,064,904 of record CM031591.1, on the reverse strand, counting down.
AAAGTACGTTATGTGCTATTCCCGGCGTTTTCCTATTCGTGTAGGTGCCAAATTTCATCGAAATCCGTCCAGTAGATTTTGCGTAATTGAGTAACAAATATCCTCACAAACTCATCATAAATTAATGTCGTGGTTTAAAGAAAATCTGAAATCACAAAAATTAAATCTAATCGAGTGATAGATATTTTTGTGCCTCTATTTTTTTTATATTCTAATAACCTTTACATATTAAATTCAATCATTTAAAATAGACAGGTATATAAGTTTTTGCAGCAAATCTATTCGATAGAGGTCTGTGACAATCGTAAAGTTTCCGATTAATTTAAATCTGATAGTTTAGAGCCAATTAAACTTTGAGAGGATTTCATTTCCAACGGATTTTATTGCGGCCAATTTTTTTTCTGCCTTAGGCTTTAAATATTATATCTTTCAATCATCTTTCTTAATCATCTTTGAAGAATATTTGAAATTGCTTTCCCGTTAAAATAATGTCGTCATTAGGGTTTTTATCCTTAGTTTGAGAATCCAGCTTATGTATATCTTAAACTATAGCATCGCCATCATCAGCTTTTGTAATCCACAGCTGGGTATAAACAATCTCAAATCTACGCCGACCTTCTCATTCCTGATATATACTACGCTTTTGGATTTCAACCAAATAGTTGGTCTAAGTGGTATCCCAGAAAAATTCAAATGAGTGACTCCCAAAGGCCCTGGCGGCGGTCCCGCCCCGGTAACGGGGCCGTTGAAAAAAAATATTTCGACGGCCCCGGTGTGTTTTTTTAAATGGGGCGTTTAGCACGAATTGAGCAGCGTATTTTCCAACGAATGCGTAATATTTTTTCTAACGATCCCGTCAACGCCGGGGCCGAGGCCGCCGGGGCCGTTGAAGCATTTTTTCATTGAACAAAGCTTTTGATATTTTATATAATTTCGACAGGTACTCCTGTTAGAAGCGGGACCTGAGGAACCTGACGTCACCAGCGTACCAGCCTTCGCATCGACGCTTGCTGGATCCAGCATCGATTGGATGTACCGCACCCAGCCTGAGGAGTTGACCTGCAGAGCTCAAGCGGGTCAGACTTGTAGGTGGACGAGGTGAGCTATCTATAACGTGATCTTACTGAGATGGTTCGATAACAAATCACATAGATTGAGTTAGCCCCAAAGTAAGTTCGAGACTTGTGTTATAGGATACTAACTCAATGATACCATATTTTAACACAAATGCATATACATATATATTAACATCCAAGATCCAGGTCAATCTGAAAAACATCATTTTCCACCTTGACCCGACCGGAGATCGAACTCTGGACTAGTGTAACAGTCCGGAGTGATCACCGTCGAAGAGATGGTTCGAAACCCTAAGATGATCTTCCAATACGACTCGAAGTCGTAATGATCACTTGTATCATCCTTATCTTCTTATAGTACTATTACGAAATTGACATCCAGAATTCACACAGGTATTAAAATCCAGGTAATATATAGTTTACATGATTTAGGATTGTTATTGTACGAGTGTCAGGTAAAATTTACAGCTTTGTTATTTTTTACAGCCTGGGCATTAAATATTTTTATTGAGTTTTTATTCATTTTCTCTTGTATTTAATTTTTTGAAGCATGCAGTAATTTGTAAATGGAGTGGTGGTTTGTCATGCTAAGCAACGTTACTTGAAAAATTCTCAAAAATGCTGTGCTTTGAGAAACGTGCCTGTATTCGCAGACCTTATTAAATGTGATCTTTTAATAGGATGGTATTTATCTTACAGTGGAAGAGTTATGGGTGGTTCAAGTGCAATCAATTATTTGGTGTACATGAGAGGTAATAAAGAAGATTACAATGGATGGTTTGATCTTGGCAACTATGGTTGGAGTTACCCTGAGGTAATTATCAAATTTTACATCTAAATAATTATAAATTTAGATAACAAAGTGTTTATTATTAAACTACTTTTGTGTATTATCTTACAGGTTCTACCATATTTCAAAAAATCTGAAAATAACAGGGATATAGAGGCAAAGAATACGTATTATCATGGGACAAATGGACCTTTAAATGTAGAAAGATTCAAATATGCAGACAGAAATTCTATAATGCTGATTGAAGCCTTAAAAGAAACCGGATTGCCTCTAGTAGATTTCAACAGTGAATCTCAACTTGGTGTTATGGCTGCTCAAACAACATCAAAAGATGGAAGAAGAATGTCTACTAATGCGGCCTTTATTAGACCTATTAGAGATAAGAGACCAAATTTGGCGATTAAAACTAATGCCCAAGTAACAAAGATATTGATTGACCATAATGAAAAGGTAGCTTATGGAGTAAAATATATAAGAGATGGTGAGTGGTGTGAAGTACATGCAAAGAAAGAAGTAATAATAAGCGCTGGGTCACTGAACTCCCCAAAAATTTTGATGCTTTCTGGAATAGGTCCAAGAAAAGATTTAGGAGAATTGAGTATACCTGTTCTACAAGATCTTAAAGTAGGTCATAATCTCCACGACCATGCTACTACAGAGGCCATGTTGATGGGTCTGACAAATAAATCATCAACACTTTTGAGTGATAATCAATTATTACGTGAGATAGAAGAATTTTACAAATTAAGATATAATAAAGGTCCATTGACATCTACGGGCCCAGTACATACGACAGCATTTATTAAAACCAGATTTGCTGATTCTGAATCATCGGTACCTGATATACAATTTCACTTTGATGGAAGACATCGCAAAGATTTCTATTCAGATTCAACACAATATTTAGCTTCTCGCATATTTCCGTTTTCTTACTACGACAGTATCAATGTCCGACCAATTTTATTACTGCCACAAAGCAGAGGATTTTTGACATTGAACAAAACAAATCCAGTTTTTGCTCAGCCAGTGATATATTCTAGATTCTTCACAGTGAAACGTGATATTGATACTTTGATAGCAGCTCTTGAATTTATAACTAAATTAGAAAATACTGAAGCGTTTAAAGAATATGGGGTAGAATTTATTAAGCGTCCTGTTGACGCTTGTTCTGATTACCAATGGGGAACTTATGAGTACTTCTTCTGTATTATAACGAGGTATACCGGAACGATATTCCATCCAACTGGAACGTGTAAAATGGGGCCTTATTGGGATAAAGATGCGGTGGTTGATCCAAGATTGAGAGTTTATGGAATAGGTCATTTGAGAGTAGCTGATGCGTCAATAATGCCTAATATACCTCGTGGAAATACAAACGCTCCTGTAATTATGATTGGAGAAAAAGTATCAGATATGATCAAGGAAGATTGGAGAGATGGAAGTTAATATTTAATAATTGATTAAGATCGTTAGTTTTTTTAAAGTAATTTATCACAAAGGCTTGATTTTCATTTTGATCAACTAAAGAGCAAGGTGGACAAAGTGTACGTTGATGACTTACTTACGTACAGGATCTCAAATCAATAAGTTTAAGAGGCGTCAATGCATGGTTTTCTGTTGTTTTACTTGGTAATATTTATTTATATGTATAGTCTTTAGTTTAGTAAATAAATTAATAATAAAAAAATATTCGATAAAATAATTGTTTCTTTTTTACCCTTGTACATTTAAAACGTGACAAACACACACAGTATCAAACGACGACATGTGGTGAGTCTCTCTGAAATGAATCTCTTTTATGTGATCTAACAACACATCAGTAACACAAAAGATTTTTATTTTTTCAAATGTTGACAGAATAATTACAAACATTAACATTAAAAGGCATTATTAGGTAAAAATTTTGAAAGAAGAGAATTTTAAATTAATTATGATCTATAATCAACATAAAAAGTCTGATTTATTTAAGAGGAAGATTTAAAAAAATAACAATAACAATTACACTTTATTTGCACACAAGTAATCACATGGTACAGATACATAAAGTAACTAAAAAAAATGAAAATTTAGATCAAAATCTTAAACTTACTTTAACTTAGATATACCAACACTTTTATATAACATCTCACGTCTTAGTCGTAGATTTCACATCACATTATATTCACATACACAATCACAAAAGCTGTGAAGCGCATTTTATGTCTTTAATACTTTTCACCCACTTTTAGAGTTATGTTTTTAATATTATCAAAGTTTATGGTTGAAATCTCACTTACGTGTGTAGAACGTAGCTTGTCTGTTTGTTTATCTTAGAAATTAACTGCATGAACTGTTTGCACTTGTGTTCATAATCAAATTCTTACTAGATTTATTACATATTTTCACTGCAAGTGGTAATCAATCTAGCAAGAGTACTGGCCGAAAAATAACTCAATTCAAATTATATTTTTTTTTATTTCTTCAGAGGAAGGACCATGGGCGGATCTAGTGCTGTTAACTACTTGGTTTATATGAGAGGCAACAGGCTGGACTATGATGAGTGGGCTGCTTTAGGAAACCATGGATGGAGTTTTCCAGAGGTATAAAAATTTTAGACTTACACTTATCTTTTATCGGTTTACTGTTTGTCATATCACCACTGTATCACCATATTCTAAGGAATAAATGACTATCTATCTATCTAATATATCTATCAAAAATTCCAAATGTGAAAGACAGAGTCGTCTGGAAGAAATTAGGGGAGGCCTTGCCTAATAGTAATGAGGATAGTTAATAAAAGAAAGAGTTTTAATCAACTAACGCTGGCTGACGACGTCGCAACGGCCATCTAGTGGCAGAACACATCATTAATACTACTGAACAGTCAGCAAGGATTTCTCATGAAGTGCAGCCATTAATTAGTCCTTTTTCAAATTAGGTTAATAGATATTTGTCAATTATGACTGTAGAAATTTTGAGATAACTATATTTATTGCAAATGTTAATATTACTTTCAGGTATTACCTTACTTCAAGAAATCGGAAAATAACCAAGACATTGAATCCCATAATGTGCAGTATCATGCAACCAAAGGCCCTCTAAACGTAGAGAGATTCCCATACATTGACTATAATAGTATGATGTTAGTCCAGGCTTTTAAAGAAAGAGGGTTACCTATAACTGACCTTAACAGCGAATTCCAAATTGGTACGGATATTATACAATCGACATCCAAAAATGGCCGAAGATTTTCTACTAATGTTGCCTATATTCGACCTATTCGTAATTATAGACCTAATTTAAAAATACACACTAATGCATATGTAACGAAAGTACTAATTGATCCATACACCAAAACAGCTATAGGAGTACAGTATATTTTAAATGGAGTTTTATATGAAGTTAAAGCTAGAATAGAAGTGATTGTTAGTGCTGGCACTGTAAATTCTCCAAAATTGCTGATGTTGTCTGGTATAGGCCCAAGAGAACATTTGCAAAGTTTGAATATACCAGTGCTTGTAGATTTAAGAGGAGTAGGACAAAATCTACAAGATCATGTAACTACTGATGCACTTATTATTGGGTTGTCAAATATCACATCTACAGCTGTAAATGGGCCAACGTTACAACAAGAAATTATGAAGTATTATAATCAATTTCCAAAGAAAAATGGTCCTCTGGCATCAACAGGCACTTTGACCGCTACAGCCTTTTGGAAGTCTGAATTTGCATCAGAAGACGCACCAGATATTCAATACCATTTTGATGGTCGCAATGTTAGAGAATTTTATTCAGATCCAACAGAATATTTAGCCACAAACATATTTCCTTTGTCTTTTTACGACGGTCTTTCATCGAGGCCTTTATTATTAAAACCGAAAAGTAGAGGTTACATTTTATTAAACAACACAGATCCAATATTTGGTACTCCATTAATATATGGTAGATTCTTTACTGTGAAAGAAGATTTAGATGTTTTGGTAGCCGGCATGCGTTTCGCTGTAAGCTTAGAAAATACAGAAGCCTTTAGAGCCAGTGGTGCTTATTATATAAAAACACCAGTTCAAGCATGTGCACTGTATCCATGGGGTACTTATGATTATTTTGCTTGTCTTCTTATGAAATACACATCTACAATTTTCCATCCAGTGGGAACTTGTAAGATGGGACCAAAGTGGGACACAAGCGCTGTTGTTGATCCTAGATTAAAAGTATATGGGGTTAGAAATTTAAGAGTTATAGATGCTTCTGTAATGCCATTAATAGTTAGAGGTAACACAAATGCACCAACAATAATGATAGCAGAAAAAGCTACAGATATGATCAAGGAAGATTATTTATCATCGCACATCTTTTAATTTTGATTATGAATAGTAAGATTTGTGTAGTTACCATTAAAAGTGATACTAAATTTAGAAATGATTTCTGTTTCCGGTTAGTGTAAGTAAGTTAAATGGCAACGAGGATTTTACCTTTGATGTTGTCTGTCCTATTAATTTAACAGCGCAAAATAAAGAATAAATTTTATTTTCTACTTTAGAATTTCCTACCCATGTACCAAATTTAATCGAAATCCAATCAGTAATAGGAAAATATTTTCCTAAACAAAAACAAAACAGGAAATACAAGTAGATTTAGAATAAAAAAAATTAGACTTTGTAAAGTAGATATAATTCGTGTAGATTTTATTGTGTATGTACCTAATCTGTATGTAAAACTCTTAAATTAATTTGTAAGTTACATTTTATATTTTTTCTACTAATTTAATATTAAAATAACTAAAATTTCTTTAGAGTTTTTTATTACCTACTATTAATCCTCATGTTCAATTCTCTCTATGTCAAGAGCGAGTTTGAAATTATCTCTGCTATTCTGTTTTCTGCCTGTCTTGAACATGGATTTAGAAATCTTAAACGGTACTCACTACGATATTTTAGGGCTAGCAATGTTGAAACTACCCAAATCTGTAATCATTTTCAGTGATTTTTGTATTCCACTCAAGTGTATAAACAGAAAACATAATAAACTTTACGAAAAGCACATTCAGTCTTACATTCATCTACACAGCGAAGTAAAACAGAAACTTCCAGACAAAGACCAACAGAATAATTTCTCGCGTGTAGTCATCTACGAGGAATCGGTGGGGCCATGAAAACTGCGGAAAGGCGTAATGAAACAGTAATGAAATGAAAATGATTTTAATTAAATAGGCTAAAAAATAGTATTAAATCATCATATTCTTGTTTTTCTAGTTAGTTGACATCATAAAATTATGTTTTCTTAAAGCTATGAGGTTACCACTGTCCAAAGCGGCTTAAGTGGAGAAGAGGCGGCGCAAAAATCTCCACTGCTGCATTTTCTCCAAAGACGTCACTTTACAACATATGTCTTAATAAGTAACTTTAATAATCCCAGCCTCAGGCAGTCCACTGCTGGACATAGGCCTCTCCCAAGGTTTTCCATCCACTTGGATGACTGGCTGGTCAAACACCTGTTTGAAAGACACTCCTTGCCACGTACGACCAAACTGTTGAATCAGCTTCCAGTGGCAGTGATCCCGAACCTTCAATAAACGAGCCTTTTCCTTTTTAAAAGGCCGGCAACACTCCTGCGATACACCTGGTATTGTGGTTACCACTGCCTCCATGGCGCAAGTGGCGAAGAGGATGCCCAAAAAACTCCATTGCTGCATCCTTTCTCCAAAGACGTCACTTTACAACATATGTTTTAATAAGTAACTTTAACCATCTCAGCGATCTTTTTCAGGCAGTCCACTGCAGGACAAAGGCCTCCCCGAAGGATTTCCAGAATGACCGGTTGGAAGCGGTCTGCGTCCAGCGTCTGCCTGCGACCTTTTTCAGGTCGCCAATCGAAAATCTTACTCCCCCATCGGCCATCGTTTCGGTGCATGTAACGACACTGAGCTTGCCGGCGCGTGGACGCCATTCGAGAATCTTTCCCCCCCATCGGCCATTGTTTCTCCGCATGTAACAGTATATTTCATCCCATCTAATAACACCTATGAGAAGAGTTGAAATTATAAATGATATTATAACAAGACTCGTGCGGAGAAAAATATGATATAGCGAGGGAAAAGGACGAATGAAATAAGCCTTAAGAAAAAGTAATACGACGATTGATCAAAGCATTGTAATGTAATAAAACCTTTACCAATAAACGAACAAATCCGTATCTAGTTCCGTCTCTTTGTTTTCGAAAAGTAATAAGTGAGGAGGCGAGATAATAAATATCGTAGCAAGTGGAAGTAAATAAATTAAATAGAACAAAAAATCAATCACTGCATTAGTAAGAATCAGTAAGAATTCGCTTGTCCTAGGAATTAAAGAATCGCCAAACTTAAGTGGCAGTGGATGGGGCACATAGCTCGTAGAACAGATAGCCGTTGGGGCAGAAAAGTTCTCGAGTGGCGACCACGAACCGGAGAACGTAGTGTTGGCAGGCCTTCCACTTGGTGGACCGACAACCTGGTGAAGGTCACGGGTGCGCATGGATGCGGGCAGCGCAGGACCGGTTGTTGTGGAAATCCTTGGGGGAGGCCTTTGTCCAGCAGTGGACGTCTTTTGTCTGAGAGAGAGAGAGAGAGAGGAATTAAAGACACTAACTAGTTTTCTTTTACAGTATTTTGGTAGCCAGTATAATCAAATCATACTTTAATTATAAAGAAGAAGTGTTTGTTAGTTAGTGAGTTTTTTGTAGGGACAGAACTACTGAACCGATTTCAAAAATTCTTTCACCAATAGAAAGATATATTAAACCTGAGTGACGTAGTCTCTAGTTTATGTATATTCCTTTTAATTCGATAATTTTGAGACAACAATTTAGACTTAACTGATATCAAGGCTAAAGGTTGGCTGGAAGAAATTGCATTTGCGATAAGCCGCGCCTTTGCGCTCATTTATGTATTTACTTTTTGTCACTTCTTTGTATGTTATTTTCTGTAAATGGTGCAATAAAGTATTGATCTATCTATCAAGGATGAAATACGAATAATCCTCTATCTTCCTGGCCCGACAAGCCCCATCTGCTGTTCCTACGCCGCCATTATCTACCTCCATAAACCACGATGCAAACAATCTGCACAGTCTCTGTTCTCACTTTTAAAGTCGGCTAAACCAATGCGGGCTCAGACCTTCGAAGATTTGTTCATGGATCGTGCATACCACGTTCGCTTCCACCTACCAAGTTCGCAAAAAGAACTGCAGGGGTGTAAGTTTGACATTGAATTAAAACTATGTTTGATTTTAAAAACTTATTATAACTTGACAGAATATCTTCATGAAAATTTTTAAAATTGACATTGAATTATTGTACTTTGGAACTATTCTTCGATGCTATTTCTTGAACAATTTTCTATTATTATATAAGACATGTAAAATTAAATAGCAGATAGTATAATTAATAATAATTTTTCTTTTAAATATTATATAAATGAAGTAATTAACTTTTAACTGTAAATTAATTCACAATGAAACATTTTACACATTACAAAGGTAAATTTTGTAAAATCTTATAACTTTTTCAGCATCACATGGTTTTTCTGAAATTTTCGCGCTTTAAACACACTTTACTGCCTTTTGCATATAATATGTTTGTTTGTAATATTTTTATTGTACGAGTAATTAAATACATCACAATGACTTAACAAGCCAATTATTAAAAATAAAAAACACGACTGACGAGTTTTTGCTCAATAAGTACATACAAACATATAAGTTATATACATTTTTGAAATCGCCTTTTAAAGCCCTTCAATTTGATACCCCACTCGATAAGATTGATCAAATTTTATTTTTTTGGTCTGCTATTTATCGCATATATAACCCGCCATTTTGTTTTTATGTTGACGTCATATAGCCTATGTCACTCGGAAGAATGCAAGGAATCTAAAAATACATCTCACATCAAAATCTGTTAAGCCGTTCAGGACTTATGGTGGAATAAAGAAACTTACATACATACATACATACATGAACTCTGAAAACATAACACTCCTTTTTTGGTCAGTCGTGTAAAAAAGAAAGGTTGCTGTATTATTGTTAAATTCATAAGTATTTAGGAACTTAGATATCAACGCGGTATGTAACATCCTAACATACACAAAAAAGATATTGACCGATATTAATTAAAATATTGATTGATAGGTAGGTATAAGTGGAATATTACCGGCTGGTGTCGACCTTTGGACTGATTATTTTTCTTATTTTCTCGCGTACAAATCGAACCTCGAAGGAAGTAGTCACCCAAGATTTAAAAAATAAATTAGTCAACATCTCAAAAATTTGCGATAAACAAGAACTTAACATTATTTATTTAATGGTAAGGGTCATTTAGTCCACGCGAACGAAGTCGCAGTCATCAGCTAGTTTAAATAATATTTTGTAAATTAATTTTCACAAATGTACTATGTCAACGTTTTTTTTCTATCAAGTGACCAATAGGCACATGAGCAGGTGACGAATTTGCAATTTTTATTCCATGAGATGAGTAGGTACTTTCAAAATAAATTAAAAATGTTTGGTCTCCTACCGGGGGACAAATGGGTACCTTTATAGGGGCCGAATCTTCAACTTTTATTCCAGGGGACGAATTTTAGGGTGCGAGTGGGTACCGACTCAATGGGACTAAGCAGAAACCTTTTTCGTTTTTTTATTAAAGCTGACATTCGGACACGTTGCAGTAGATAAAGCCTAAGCTTTAAGTTCGCCATTCGTATTTATAAATTTAAGTTTCGAAATAGCTTTATCTTGATCAGTTGAGAATAATGCACAACCTCAAAAGCTTCACGTTAAGGCGTACAACTTAAGATTAGTGATCCATTTTAATTTAATTGGTAATGATATCAATTAAATTAAGTTTGTTTCATTAATAACTTTTTAACATGGAATATCACTTTAAATGCTCTATTATTTAAGGCTCGGTGGAGACCTCATTTGAAATTAATTGATTTGCCTATTATAAGCAAAGTAAAGTAAAATAATGCAGTTAGCAAATACCATCACTCTCTCTCTAAGCCAAAAGACGTCCACTGCTGGACAAAGGCCTCCTTCAAGGATTTCCACAACGACCGGTCCTGCGCTGCCCGCATCCATGCGCGTCCCGCGACCTTCACCAGGTCGTCAGTCCACCGAGTGGGAGGCTTGCCAACACTACGTTTTCCGGTTCGATGTCGCCACTCGAGAACTTTTCTGCCCCAACGGCTATCAGTCTGTTCTACGAGCTATGTGCCCCGCCGCAAATACTCTATTTTAGTGTAACATTGTGTGTTTTTTTTTAAATATTTCTATTATTTTTTATATATATAAATATACCAAAATATGACATAACTAGGCTAAGTTACTGCTCTACACTTTAAAACAGTCTGCTCTGACAAAGATTGTGGATTTCAGGTCCAATAGTTTAACTAAAAAGTCCAATACTTTAAATACATCCGTATAAGCAAATCAAACTTCGTTTCGATTTTTCTATATATTAAGAGAATGCCATATGGCGTTAAGTCCACCATTTGTACATAATTTTTATAATTTGTGCAATAAAGTTTTAAATAAATAAATATATTTTCTAATACCACACATATGTATAGTTTAATACTCAAATTGCTCATAATTATACTCTCAATCTTTATATAAATCTATGCAATCCCTTCACTAATTAAATTTATTGCAACGCGAATACTTCAGAAAGTACTCGTAGCTCAAGACCCTTCAACGAAACACTTCTCAATTTGGCAGTATTATAAATTTTACGACACCGTTGAATTTAAACTTCATCAAAGAGTAATAAATAAACAGTAGAGCAACATCGCTTGTTTTAAACGTTAAGGACATAGCTTGCAATAAAGCTGAACGCCTACTGCGACTATAGATAGGTAACCACCCGGCACGCGGGTTAAAACCCGAGACTGGGTTAAAACTTTTTTTTTTTATTAGAAATTTGAGTGCGTTTGACCTCAATCTTGCCTGATGGGAAGCAAAGATGAGGTCTAGGGTGGGACACGCAAACTCAAAATATGCCTATTCACTCTTGCCTTAAAAACCCATATATATATTGATATTGAGTACCCTAAATTATATCAACAGCGACGCGGGGAGAGAATTCCATACCTTAGCGGTTCGCATGATAAAGCAGGAGGCGAACCAATAGGTATCAACTGAAATGGGAGATAACTGGGTTTTAACCCAATCTCAGGTTTTAACCCGGGTGGTTACCCATCTCTAACTACGACTAAACTTAGACCTCCACTTACCTAGCTTAGCTGGTATAATTTCCAGTAGCCGAAATAGAAATATCGGCTCAGCTATTGGTTTGTAGGAGGATAGTACGCGACGGACGTTCGGCTTAAGGGCAGGTCTCCATCAGAGCAAAGAGGAGATACCTATATGAAAGATGTTTCTCTTCTAGGATGCCTTCACTGAAGCCGTTCGGACTGTAGATATAGATAGATACATAGATAGATCAACACTTTATTGTACCATTTACAGAAAATAACATACAAAGTAGTGTATATGCTAGATGCTGGATTATGTGGAGATATGTCAGCGATCATATATTGTAGTGATTGAAGAATTCCCATTGTTTTCTTCTTCTTCTAAAGTTCTTCTTCTCCAAATAATGAAGGTTAGCGATTAACATGCTCAAGTCCTTCTTGTCCTCAGCTCTGCGGAACAGCTCAGCAGCATTCGCTATCCCGGTCCACTCTCGGATGTTACGCAACCAAGACTTTTTCCGTCTTCCGACCTTTCTCTTTCCAGCGACTTTGCCCATCATTATCAGCTGCAGGAGGTCGTATCGTTGATGTCTAAGAACATGACCCAAAGTCATTCAGTCTCATTGTTTTTTCAAGCTTTTTTTTAGTTTTACCTGTTCCGGTGTCTGTCTGTAATTAAATCTTGCAAGTTTAATGATCTTGTCCTAGAAAGCTGAATTTACGTGACTTCAGTTCCGATGACATATTATTATGATAAGCATGACCTGATGGCGCACCCAGGAAGGACTTCCAAGAGGGAACTCCTCAACGATAAACTTACATTTTCGTGCATTTAAAAAATAAAATAGCCGACAATTATTATTACATTTACAACATATATTTTGCTTCTCCAAAATAATGTCATAATTTATTGTATTTATTTCATATTTTAATATGCCTATTTTATGTTTTGTCTACGACCCAAAGAGGATCTTGGCCTTCGATACTAGAAGCTTTCACTCCTTCCTTCATATAAATATATGACAAAAAAAAATTACAAGACACTTTTTAAGCTCTGATGGAGCCTTAATGTTAAAGACACAGCCTACTTTAATGCCCGTAGCTCAGATTAAACGGTTATAAAACCGAAAACTTTTTCTCGTCGTAAAATTGAATACTGTCGTGTCTTTATGTTTGTCGTAAATTATAAGGGGTGTACTATTTGACTGTCTTTAAGCAAGTATTAAAATCTCGTCTGCATCAAAGTTGATGGTTTTAAAAGTATCGTTAAGCCATATTTTTATTTATTCTATCTCTTTTTACAGCATATTTTACTGTCTGTAAAAAGTACTTTGTATAGTACACGTGTCTATTTAAACATTCAATTGCCATTATATTTTGAAATTTTTGTGATTTGCCTATCCTGCTTTAGTCGTATTCCTCATGAATGACTGAGGGTTGTGATCATTATATGGAATAAAACAGACACAACGACTAACTTGGCAATGTTAATGGAGAGACTTCTCCATTTCACACACTAGCTGTAATCATAAGAGTGCAGATTTCCTCACGATGTTTTCCTTCACCGGAAGCAAGTGGTGGTCGGTGAAAACTGACATATGTACGTGAGTCAGATTAGTATACAAACTCATGTAGCACGGGCAGAATTCGAACCTGGGACCTTTGTAGCCACAGGCGGGCGTCCCACTCGGCCACCAACGCTTCGATTTCGATTTGCCTATAGTCGATTCTATGGGGGGTTAGGCGGTCAGCGAAAATTCATATGAAGCGGCTGAGGCGGGGGGGGGACGTCCCGGTTGCGCGCCATTCACATTTTTATCAAAAAGTTAATAGAAAATTAAATGTTTCGTTTTTCAAAAATTTTAATCAGTCACGAAATCGAAAAGGTAATATACCTTTGTGTTGGTGATTTTAAAACATTTTTTATTATAAAACACGGATGTTATCTGTATTCATATGAAATTTTAGAGGTAACTTCAGGATTTTTTTTTATCGAGCAAAATTTTTCCCATCGTGTTTTGGAAACAGTCCTCCCTTTAAACATACGTTCTACAATACATATCAGAAATTTCAGGGCGAAAACTCTTCAATTCTTTAAACAGCAGCTTATAGAAAACAGCCAATATTGCCGTTTTCACTTACTGAGAGCCCTTAATTATTTTACAACTGAAATATAAATGACTAAAAATATCTTTATTATATCCGTATCTGTCAGTTACAATAAGCAAGCGACAAAACAACTCATGATTATCAAACAATCCTTTACATAGAACAAAAAGAACGGAATAAAAAAAAAAAACAAAATTAAAAAGCAAGAACTCGCAACGCTTGCCAGTGACATCTTTGTAATCTTAACTTACAAGAAGTGGGTCAGTTAAAAAAAGTTCATTTAGCTGCAGCCTTAACGTTGGCGTTAAGAAAATATGCATATTAAATGCAAGATTTTTAATAAAAAGCTACGTATAAACTGTTTTAAATTTGATGCAAAACTTGGATTGTAGAATTTTTCATGTAAAATTACAAAAAGTAAAGATTCTTTTTCATTTGCGACGGGATTTATTAAATAAAACACAAAACAAAAATAATTAAAAGATTTACCAATTTAATTTACTTTTCAGTTTTAAATACTAGAGGTAGACAAGATGGCGGGACGAATTTAAGAAATTTCTGTATGGTTGACAACATGCCGATAGGGATTTATGGAAGACTAGCTTTTGCCCGCGGCTTCGCCCGCGTGTATTCCCCACGGGAACAGTACTTTTCCCGGAATAAAAGGTACTCTATATCCTTCTCAGTACTTCTACCTATGTGTATGAGAAATTTCAGGAAGATTGGTTCAGTAGATAAAGCGTGAAGAGGTAACAAATAAACAAACTCACTTTCGCATTTATAATATTAGTTAGCAAAAAGGGGAGGCCTTTTCTCAGCAGTGGAACACACTACCAGGTAAAATAAAAATTACCATTGAAATAGTACTCTCGTGTTCCGCACAAATACTTACTACTTACTTACTTCGATGGCTCGACGACGACCCAAAGAGGATCTTGGCCGCACAAATAATTCACGTTATAAACACACACCTTCTCTTTTCCGACTTGAGTAATAAAACAAATGAAACCACTCACTAATCACCCAGAAAACCTCCTTCAAGCGAAATCTCCAAGAGTTTAACCTAAATATAAGTCATTACGAGTCACCCAGTTGACTCGCAAGTCACCGAGATAAAGGACAACGACACAACAAAAGAAAAGGCACGATCCCTTAGGATCCATTAATGAACTTGCGTAGAAACTTCGCCTTATAAATTTCGATGGCATCAAAGATATGCTAGGTTGAAAATAGGCCAAGTCTAGACAACGTTTTAGATTGTAATAACAGATAAGATTAAGTCCACCTTTTGTACTGTACTTTTGTATGTGTGTACAATAAAGTTTAAATAAATAAATAAATAAAATATCTGATTTTCTAGCAACAAGGCCCATTTAATTAGATTTTAGACATAATTTTTCAAAAATATAATGTAATTTCGGCTCTATATAGGAATTAAAGAAAATTTTAAATGTGACTTATTTACTTTTTTGGTAGGTTTATATATGTTCTTTATATTGTTTTATCATTATGATGTTTTTAAATGGTGTTTTGAAAATTGAAAGACATGGATGATTTAAGGTGCGATCATATAATTATATTAAAAAAATAAAGTTAGTTTTTTATAAAAAACCATTTTGTTTTCTATAGCTTCTGATTATTAAGAGTTATTAAATTTCAAGTGACGAGTAATAGTAATTATGCTTAAAATAAAGTAATTAATGATTAAATATATCTCAAAAAAAATTAGAAATCTAAATACAAACGTCTAATTTTTCATGATTGTTAAACAAAAAAATTGTACTGCCTTTATTCAAGTCTTGGCGAGTACACTGCCAAGCGAAGATATTGTTACATGAAAGGGTTTTTGCTATATAATAAATTTCGATAGCGGTCCGTTATTTGTTATCAAAATGTGATTTAAGAGGTCGGTTTAATAGATTTCAGGGATGAATTTTGAAACTGTTATGGCGTAAAGGGTTTGGTGTTAGTTCGTTTTGATTTCTGTATTGTTTGCTGCAATATATTCCTTGTAATAAAGACAAATAGGCTCTGGGACATATCAGCTAAGTAATTCAAATAAGCTACTGTATTCAATTATAAAAAACACGACTCATATAGCCTATGTCACTTGGAGGAATGCAAGGAATCTAAAAATTCCTATTCTTCTTCGAGTCGGAATGGCTATTCCATAAGTTAAGCCCTGAAAATCTGTTAAGGTCGTCCACCTTTTAGGGCCTAACCTACAAAAAAGGCACTTTTCAGCGCCAAACAGCCAAATATTGGTCCAAACTTATTATTGTGGAATAAATGAAAACATACATACATGAACCTTGAAAACAAAATACTCCTTTTCTGGTCAGTCGCGTAAAATTCATGGTCATTTAAAATCGTGAAAGTGACAATCATCGAGATATAATAATACTAACGCACGATCTAACCAAAGCTGATTGGCTTTGGTTGGATCGTGCGTGATCACAGTGTTTTAAATAACAATTGTTTAACATTAGCCGGAAAAACCATGCCAAGGATTAAAAGAATATCTTAAGAAAAAAAAAAACACAAATAAATTCTCCTCAATTTATCTCTTATTTTCCCAAGCTTTCCAATTGCACATGTCTTGTATTAATAAAACCGTAAATCCTGGCCCGGACACCAACTAGATAAAGCAAATACAATGGCGCTCGCTAGTTTTCTAGTCTTTCTTCTAATTGTCTGTTGTTAAAGTTTAACAGAGATTTTGTGGTACTGGATGGTGGTTGGTAAAGTTTTTTTTAAAATACATAAGCACGTTTTTAATCGACTAACTAAAAAAGGAGTGTCATGTTTTCAGGGTTCATGTATGTATGTATGTTTGTTATGTACGTAAGTTTCTTTATTCTACCATAAGTCCTGAACGGCTTAACAGATTTTGATGTAAGACATATTTTTAGATTCCTTGCATTCCCCCGAGTGACATAGGCTATGTGAGTTGTCAGTTGTATTTTTTAATAATTAGCTTGTTTGCTGTGTAACATCTAACATCTCTCATTTTGTGTTAAAATTGGTAGGAATGAGATTCGGAATTCATGCAAAAGGAAGTAAATTTGTAGAAAGAAGCGTGAAAATATCTGATGTAATCAAAGATACATACGTCTGTCTAATACTTGTAAGTTGTTACTAATTTTATGGATGTTACACATCATTGAGAGATCAATAAGTAGGTAGGTGTAAATTTTAAAAATCTTCATGGTGCTTAATTTCATTAAAAATTTATTATTAAATTGAAAATAAAACAAAGAAAAACTGAAATTTTATCTTACCATCTTAATAACGCTGTCAACCACCGTACGTTTTAAAAGACACGTACGACAAAACTGTGGAATCAACTTACTGTGGTGTTTCTTTCAAAAAATGAGTCTACGACTTCTTAAAAGGCCGGCAACACTCTTGTGATACCCACCGGTGTTGCAGTTGTCCATAGGCAGCGGTGATCGCTTACCATCAGGTGACCCGCTTATTCGTTTGCCGCCCTAAGTTATAAAAAAAAAACAAAATGCGATAATTAAAAACATATCCTTGCGAATTGGGGAAACCGCTTATTCACGGCACGATATTACAGTCGTGAGCAAAATTCAGGTGTGGTGTTCGGTGACTTATCGATTAAATGCTCTCACGTTTTGTCCTTTTACACAATATATATCGAATTACCTAAATGTTTTATGATCAAAGATTTATATTATTCGAGAAACATAGCTTCATTTTGTAACTACATATTTTGTTGTACCTATTTTGTTTTTTATGCCTAGATAGGTTAAAAGTGACATTTATATTATGTAGGACTAAACTGTATTTTCTTGTACAACTTTTATTGCAAATAAATATTCATTCATTCATTCATATAAAATACAAATATAAATAAAAACAAATGACCTAGTAACAAATGATCAATGAATTTCCTAAACAATAAAATGGAAAATGTATTACAATGTAATACAAAATTTCGAATTTGAGTTTGACACGTAAAATCTACTGGACGAATTTTACTGAAATTTAATAAACGGGTAGAAAAATACCGGGAATAGTACATAGGGTATTTCGATCCATATTGAATTCTCACGGGTAATATCGGTAAAATGGAAAGAAAAAATCTAGTTCGTGACAGTCAGTTGAAAAATAAAATCACGAAGTGTGATCACCAGAGTTGAAAAAAAATTACATCATTTCGACAACATTCTAGAAAATAATTTTTTTTTTTGGCCCGGAAGGAAAAATTCCTACTGAACTTGACCAATCTTCCAATTTGTTTCTTTTTTTTTATTTCTATTATTAATAGTAGTGGTATGAGTAGTTCTTGCGTTCAAATTATTATTAGAGACTGTAGCCAATTAAAAGGTCAATAGTTATGTAACTAAATAAATCAATTAAAGAATAGTGACATGAAATGTGCAGTCAGAAGGCAATATGATCTTTAAGGCTAGGCAATAAGGTCTTCGACGTATGACTGTACTTATGACCCTTGATTGTACAATGAAGATTTTATAATCCACTTATAATCATCCTCATGGCTGATGGTCGAGGTCGTTGCATGGAATGAAATACACACAACGACTTGCTTGACAAAGTTTATAGTTTGACATTGCCTACTCCATTTCTCACACTAGCTTAAAAATTATCAACTTATATGCTGGTTTCCCCACGATTTCCTTCACCAGGCTTTTTACTAAGAAGTGGTCTATGAAAATTATGAATAGTGAAGATGATAGAGGATGTATGCAGCGTATACCTTAAAGTATGACGATATATTAAAAGTCTCAGAAAGACATTAGACGCACACCTTTACCAATATTTCTATGTGAAAATCTATAGAAGATGCCATGACTATGAGTCGGTACTATTCTTGATGATAATGATTTCTTTAAACGTCATGTATTTTTTTATATAACATAGGTCGGCAAACAAGCAAGCGGGTCACCTGATGGTAGGCGATCATCGCTGCCTATGGACAACTGCAACACCAGGGGTAATACAAAAGTGTTGCCGGCCTTTAAAGAAGACGTAGACTCGTTTTTTTTAAGGTTCTTTTGTCGTATCGGTTCGGAAACACCGCCGCAGGAAGTTGATTCCACATTTTGGCCGTATTATACTACAAATATAAAGAAGATAAATTGGATAGCCACATCTAGAAGACATTAATCATTGTAGTGTCCAGTGCAGCTGTATCCGCATGGAGGTATCTGATTTATGGCGCATCACGTGACCGGTCGAATGTACCTTCTATTAGCTGAATTTCTTTGGTTGAGCTTAGAAGATATTTGGTAGGAGTTGGAGTTTTAACAGTAAGTATCAAATATTGGTAGCAGTGGTAGCTCTCTGTTAATAAGTGAATTCAGAATCTACAAAACAAAATAATAAGTCAAGGCATAAGGTATCTCTCTCACCTGAGCGTTTTCCATGTTGCATCTACTTTTTCTTCTCCACTTCGCACGGTCTTCGGCATCATTAGTTGTGAGACCATTGGCACGCATATCTTTGTGGGTTTTCCCCTTCTGCCAGGACCGGGCGGTGGCGGCATGGCCAGACATTTGTTCCCTATATGGCTTGTCGGTTTACGCAAAACATGGCCGTACAAGCGTAGGCGGCACTCTTGGAGTTATGCCATGGCAAGGCATAAAGTATGATTTCACTAATGATTCTTCACTGTACATCTAAAAACATCTATAATGGATGACCACATTTGATGTTGAGTTATAGGTACCCAATCTTAGAAAGTAGAAAATGTCTATAACTTATATAAAATGAGGAGGAGCTCGTTGGTGTAGTGGTTCACTTCCTCGTCATCGACATGCCATGGTGGCGGTTAATCAACTTATACAATTAAAACCCTGGTGATCCACATTAGGCTCACGTGGTAAATGGCCTATTTATTTATTTATTTAACTTCTTTACAAAAAAACATGCAAATAGCGTAAGAAAGCCGGAGGCTTTTTCTATCAGTCAACCAAGAGGTGATGCAGAGAGAAAAGATATCATTTTGGGGTGAATGCAACTGAGCAAGGGGCACAAAAACGCTTAAAAAAAAAGACAAGAAAAACTTAAGAAGACCTATCATCTATCCATCTTTTAGGTAGGCCAGTCTCACAGTAGTTGAGACATTAGAATGGCTGATGATAATAACTCAAGAATTTTTTTACTACCATCTTCAGTCTCGTATATATTGGGTACATCCCAATCAACTTTTGGGTATTTGACCCCTGAATCATCAAATTAATATTTAATTATTTCACCAACTTCATAATAGGTCAATTTACCTACTTGCATATTTCAGAACGATCCAATTTACCTTTATCTTTGTCACATAACTGCTGTATATGTTTACCCAGATGTCCAGAAGTAACTAACCCTTCTTATACACTAAACGGTGACGTGTGTATACAGAACTACCCTTTCTGAAAGCTGGTACAAATATTAACTAAGTCGACTAGTTGCTCTTATTTCTGAATGGTCTAAGTGTAAAGAGCGGGCGAACTAGCGTAGAAGAAGAAGATACCTGGCAAGAGGGCACCAGGTTACCACGGAGGTAGTGGCAGGACCACATCACGACCTGGACAGGACTTAGGTTTTGGAGATTAAAATGGGCCGCTTTGGACCGGGAGGGGATGGGACCAGGACCTCCAAACTTCATTTTGATGATAGCATGACACCCTGTGATGATGATGAACTAGCGCCTTCAAAGCAAAAGTATAATAACTGACTGACTATATGTGCTGCTTATATTCTAAACGTGTACCAGAATTATATTTATATTTCAGAATCTTTTTAGTAGATTTTGCATAATTGAGTAAGAAAAATCTACGGAATCTACAGAGAACGGTAATGGTAATCATATGAAACGACTTAAGGTTTGAAAATGTTGGCAGCCACAGAAGAGTTAATAAATACAATATCAAATTTATAATAACCATAAGAAACCTATTTAAAATTTATTTTACGATTCTTAGCCTGGGTGTCGATTCTTGAAATTCTTATTCATAATGGTACGTGGTATGGTAGTGTAGGGAGATGGTAGTGTAGACTCGTCGTATTTGAGAGAAATGAAAGATTAATAGCAGTGAAAGCAGATAGCACAGTATATTGATAAATAACTTACATTATTTTATATACAATTTAAATATTTACAAAGTACAAGTGATGCTATTGACCAATCACAGCACGGGATTCTGGAGCCGTTACATAAAAACACGCGCGTCGGCTTTGCGCGCTCAGTAATGCAGCGACGGCCGTTGGACGCAGACATGTAGATCTTCGTCTCGCGGCGGCGATGTGAAATCGCACGCGCGATGTTATTGTTGTGATGAATGATGTATGTTTGTCAGGTAGGTATCTCCGCTACATCACTCCCCCTTCAGCGAAGCGTATGGGTTTCTTCACGATGCGTCCGCTGCTAGTTCTGACTGGCTGTGATTGATTTTCGGTCTTCGTTTCTTCCATTTCTGGATTGATAATGAAGGCTGGTTTCAATCTATCTATAGATATATTAGATTGACGATGAGGCAACTCCACGCAGTAATATTTATTTTTTCTTTCGATGACTCGATACGGCCCGTCGTAGTTAGGTGTCAGCGGCTTGCATACTGCGTCATTGCGCACGAACACATGAGTGCATGTACTTAGGTCTTTATGTACAAAGGTGCCTTCTGCGCTTGAGATTTGCGTAACGCGTCCATTAGGTCATTGTGGAATGGTGATGACGCATGAGTTTTAGATTGTTCTCCGTGAAACTCGCCGGGTAGACGTAATGCTTGACCATACAGTAGCTCGGCCGGGCTCTTGCCAATGTTTTCTTTTACTACCGCGCGAAGTCCTAGTAGTACGGTAGGTAAATCGCGCGACCAATTCACTCCGCTTAGGCGGGCTTTGAATGCGGTTTTCAAACTTCGATGCCATCTTTCAATCATCCCGTTGGACTGGGGGTGGTATGCTGTAGTCCGGAGTTTGTTGATACCCATTCTCTTCATAAGTACGTTGAATACTTCCGATTCGAATTGCCTGCCTTGGTCGGTGGTTATTCGTGCTGGACATCCAAATCTTGCAATCCAGCCGTTATAAAAAGCGTTGGCGACTTTTTCGGCAGTAATTTCTTCTAGTGGGTAAGCTTCGGTCCATTTTGTTGCTCTGTCAATCATGGTGAGTAGGTAACGATAATTATCGGAATATGGCAACGGTCCGGTTATGTCGAGATGAACGTGTTCGAGTCGTTTCGCTTCCTCGAAATGCGCCAGTGGTGAAGTCGTATGCCGGTGTATTTTTGCGCGTTGGCATTGTATGCAGGTTCGAGTCCACAGGGTGATGTCCTTATTCATGGATGGCCAAAAATAACGTGATGTTATTAATTTTCTTGTTCCTCGTATTCCCGGATGGCTGAGTTCGTGAATTGCTTGGAATGCGATTTTACGAAACTCTGAGGGTAGGTAGGGCCGCGCCGCGTCGGTGGAGACTTCGCATGCGATTTCAATGTTCGTGTTTGGCATGATGATGTTCTTGAATGTTAAATTCTTATTCTTCTTCAGTTGTTTAAATTCTTCGTCTTCACTTTGGCTTTTTTGGAGTTTATTGTAGTCTATCGGCGACGGATAGCAGATTGCTTCGAGTCTTGAGAGGGCGTCAGCAACACTATTTTCTTTTCCAGAAATATGGCGTATGTCAGACGTAAATTGCCCGATGTATTCTAGGTATCTCGTGCGACGGGGCGTCTCGTTCTTGCTTTGGTTTTGAAGTGCGAATGTGAGCGGTTTGTGGTCGGTGAATATTATCAATTCCCGTCCTTCAAATGATTTTCTGAAGTACTTCATGGCCATGTAGATGGAAAGTAATTCCCGGTCGTAGGTACTGTACTTTGTTTGAGCGTCGCTGAACTTTTTGGAGAAAAATCCCAAGGGCTGCCACTTGCCATGTATTTGTTGTTGTAGTACGGCGCCAGCGCAGGTGTCTGAGGCGTCGGTCATCAATGCGTATGCGGCGTCGCATGACGGATGAGATAACAATGCTGCATTCTTTATATCTTCTTTGCATTGGTTGAATGATTCTATTGCTTCTTCGCTCCAAGTGATAATAGACTTATCATTCTTCTTTGATTGATGTAAATATTGATTGAGTACTCGCTGATGGCTGGCAGCTTTGGGAATGTTTTGACGGTAAAAGTTAATCATTCCCAAAAATCTTCATAATTCTTGTATTGTTTTTGGACGAGGATATTTTGTGATAGCTGCGATCTTGTCGTCGGTAGGCTTGATTCTGTCAGAAGAGACAGTATATCCGAGAAAGTCGATCCTTTGTTGACCAAAAATGCATTTCGCGACGTTCAATTGTAGGCCATGTTTTTCCAGACGTTGGAACACTTCTTCCAGATGTTGTCGGTGAGATTTCTCGTCTTTTGAGGCGACCAAAATATCATCCAAAAAAGCAAATACTGGAAGGCCTCTGAGCACGGAATCGATGTGTCTCTGGAAGGTTTGACCTGAATTTCGTAGGCCAAAGCACATTCTTGTAAATTCGTAAAGGCCAAACGGCGTAATGATGGCAGTCTTCTTGATGTCGTCTTCATGTATCCTCAGTTGAAAAAATGCTTTTTGAAGATCCAGTTTTGAAAATATTTTCTTCCCTTCCAGGTTGCTAGTAAAATCATGCAGGCGTGGAATAGGGTAGCGATCGGGTACGGTAATCGCGTTTAATCTTCTATAATCTCCACAAGGTCGATATTCTTCATTCTTCTTTGGTACCATATGTAGTGGGCTGGACCATGGGCTGCTAGAAGGTCGACAGATTCCTTGGTCAATCATCAACTGGAATTCTTCTTTTGCCAACTTCAGTTTATGCGGGGGTAATGGTCTTGCTTTTGCAAATACTGGTGGGCCATATGTCTCGATGTGGTGTTCAACGTCGCTGTTGACTATCCTCTTCAGAGTGGGTCTGGTGATATCAGGATACTTTGCAAGTAAGTCGTGATATGGCTGATTTTTGTCGATAGTTCTCAAACTTCCTTGTGTTATGCTCTGAATGCTTCCCTGGATGCATAGGCTGGTTTTTTTATCCACCAGTTTCTTCCCTGTTAGGTCGACCATTAAGTTGTGATGGTGAAGAAAATCTGCGCCAAGAATCGGTCTCTGTACGCCGGCGATGACAAAAGTCCATTTGTATGGGCGCCGCAGTCCGAGATTGAGCGGAACGATTCGCTCGCCGTAGGCAGGTATCGACGAACCGTTAGCTGCGTAGAGGTAGTTGGTGGGGGTTTGTTGTTTCTTATCCAACTTGCGCGCGGGAAGTACTGATACGTTGGCTCCAGTGTCGATGAGAAAATCGAGTCCTGTTGTACGATCTTTAATGAATAGACGGAAACTTGATATTTCGTTGACCCCGGGTTCCGTCGTTGCCAGAGTCGATGTTAGTTTTCCGAATCCTTTTTAAATTCGCAGGGCTTCTGACATCGGTAAGCTTCTTTGCCGAATTTGCGGTGAAAGTGGCAAATTGGGTTTTTCTCAGCCGCAGATCTTGAACGTGAACGGGAGCGATTATTGTATTGACGATTATTATTATATCTTCCTCTTCTTCCTCTATAAAATCTCGGCGGTCTCGATCTTTCCATCTTCAGTGTGGCGATTTCTTGGGCCAGGGAGTCAATTTTCTTAATCAGCTGTTCGTTAGTTGCTGATGACGTCGATGCTTGACAGGAACAAACAGATTGGACTTCCTGGGTTTGCTCGGTCATTTTGTCAGCCATGGATGCGAGAACGTCTAGCTGGGTTTCTTTGCTGATGGCCAAAACTGCGCGAACTGATGGAGGAAGGTGGCCCCGTCAACATGATCTTTAATGTGTTGTCTGGTACTCGGTCGCGGGCTAAATCACGCATTCTGCGCAATAATTGCGATGGTTTCTGGCTGCCAAGTTCCATCTCTCCCAGAAGTTTTTGAAGTTGTCTTGACTCTGACTCTTCATATGTAGATAACAGCCGTTCTTTCAGTGTTCCGTATTTGTTCGTGGCTGGCGGTGATAATATGATATCTCCAACTTGTTCGATGTCTGTTAACTCTAGTTGAGCGACGACGAGCTGGTATTTGGCTTCATCTCCCATTTTCTGACTCGCGATGATAGCTTCGTACTGGGCGAACCATAGTCTCGGCCTTTGGCGCCAAAACGGAGGAATACGTTTCTTGAAGGAGAACGTAGCTAATTCTGAAGGCTGCTCGTATGAATTCTGGACAGTAGCAGGGGCATCTTCAAAGGATTCGTCCGCCAGGGTAGAAGGTGCTTTCTTCGTGTTTACGGGTGTCACCAGTGTAGGGAGATGGTAGTGTAGACTCGTCGTATTTGAGAGAAATGAAAGATTAATAGCAGTGAAAGCAGATAGCACAGTATATTGATGTTATTTATCAATATATTACATTATTTTATATACAATTTAAATATTTACAAAGTACAAGTGATGCTATTGACCAATCACAGCACGAGATTCTGGAGCCGTTACATAAAAACACGCGCGTCGGCTTTGCGCGCTCAGTAATGCAGCGACGGCCGTTGGACGCAGACATGTAGATCTTCGTCTCGCGGCGGCGATGTGAAATCGCACGCGCGATGTTATTGTTGTGATGAATGATGTATGTTTGTCAGGTAGGTATCTCCGCTACAGTAGCTTTTTAATTAACTATTAAATTAATTAAAGTCAGTCTTATCTTCAAGGCTTTTCATGGCATTACTACTGAAAAACCATTTTACACTATTATGACATTAGCAGAATCGAGTCGGACTATAGAAAATAAACTATCTGAAAAATCAAAAATACGTTTTTCTGTATAGACATTACGGCAATGATAGTCGATTCTCTCACTTATGAAGCAAGGATGAAATAAATTGATTTTTATTTTACCGCTATCTCTTATGAATCAGCCCATACACCTCCCACATACGAACCGCAAAGTTAGGCCTCTAACGACCAAATTGCTTGGAAGTCCTCGCTTAACTTGGCTGAATACAAACCTAATGGATTACTTGTTCTACTTTATGACTGTTACCTTTGTGAGGTTAGCACGCTCTACAGATTATTCGTACCTCTATGGAATTTGCTAATGTAGATACATCATAGACATGGATTTATTTTTATTCTTTAATTGACTTACAAACTTGATTGTCAAATAAAGGCCAAATACCAAATTAATTTTTTTTTACATATTGTTTACAAATTCTATGGAACCAAAACACACCAAAAATGTCAAAAATGCACACACACACACACACAAAAATGCATGGAAGTAATAAGTACTTACTTATTACTTCCATGCAAAAATGTGCCTCACAGAAGATATTTATTACCTGTCCTTCACCAACATAGAAAACAACGGCAACGCATTAGTGACCTTTTTAGGGTCGTTGGTGTCTATGGACTGCGGTGATTGCTTACCATCAGGCAACCCGCATGTTCGTTTGCCTACTATTCTATAAAAAAAAACATGGGCAAAAACCATATCTGACATTCCGCTTCCTGAGCTGTGTCTCTAAGTAAAATTTAAAAAAAATCTAGCTCTATGAGATACATTTTGATAATGATGATACGGCAAGGGAAACATTAACAGTTACCCAAAAAAAATCGGTAATAATAAAAAAAACTTAGATACTAAGTAATTTCTTAATGATTTACTTCTCATTTGGCCCACTGATTTTAATTTTACATTTAACTATTACGCTTTCATCCCAATTTTAGAATGAAGGTAGCATACATTTGGAATGGATAAGATTATAGAGATAAGAAAGAGGGAGATCTAAATAGAGATGGATGGATTGTGATAAGGAAGATATGAAGGCAGACGACAGAGAACGAAAGTCTCCGATATAGCCAAATAAGTCAGCACGCTGAAGTGACAAAGGGCTGACTACTAAACAGAATAAAACAAAACTAAACAAAAACAGAAGAAGAAGAAACTAAACAGAAGGTACAAACAACAAGGTCTAGGAGGTACTAAACAGAATAAAATTGAAAATAGTTAAATCATAACAAACACACACAATAATATATAAGGTGGACTCAAATCAACTACAAATATTTTCAGGGCTAGCTCCAGGGGGCTAAATAAACGTATTGGAGATACAATTTTAAAAATCGATACGCTAGTTTTTTTTTTGTTTTTTCTAACAAAAAAAAATATTATTAATTGATGACATTTAGTATCATACTGTAGTTAAATGTGTAGACTTCATACCTCTTTAAGCTCCTCCCACCATTTAATAGTTGAATGAAATTGATTTGCTGTATTCCTCTTTATTAATGAAAAGTGCGTGAAAGACAGAGATGTCAAGCGATTTATTATACGTAAACGACAGCGACCGACCGGTGAGCGGGGCGGCTTTTGTTTGTGTGTGTCATTTTAATTATCATTTTACGCAAAGCTGTGTACAGGGTGTTATAATGTTACGGTTTTCAAAAAACATAAACGTTAATTTTTCTCGAAAACTAGCGTGTAGAAAATTGAAAAAACCACTGATATACTTTCTAAATAATATCAGTAATTAGCCCTGAAAATATTTGTAGTTAATTTGTGTCCACCTTATATATACCGGTAATATGGCATAAAAGGAACTTGGCGAAATATACAGCCCTCTCCCATTGCAGCGCCCGTCAGGGTCCTTAATTGTTACTATTTATAAGCAAAGACCTGTACCATACATTAAGGATGCAATAAACGATTTGACTTTGACTTTGACCACGTCTACAGAAGAACTGACAGCCGCCTAAGCAGACGAGTTCTCGATTGGAAACCGCGCATGGGCAAGCGCAGTGTGGACACCCGCTGGCGCGATGACCTGCGCAAGATTGCAGGGAATAACTGGATGCGTAAAACGCAAAACCGGCGCACATGGCGCACTTTGGGAAAGGCCTATGTCCAGCAGTGGACTGCTACAGGCTGATGATGATGAGAGATATGAAGGTATTGAGTAGATATCATTATGATTAATAGACATTTTACGCTGACTTTAGATGATAGGAAAAGGTAAGGCAGATAATGATAGACTATCTAGACAGAGGAATTAGATGGTTTGGAGAAAAAACAAATCAAATATATTCTAAGACACTGAAAATCACAGAAATTACGATGTAAAAATCATAGGTCTGTCTACCTCAAGTTCTCCCAAAAGTTTTTGGTTAGGCTTTAATTAATTCTATACCGTTGTAGTCTCAGAAGTTTTGACTTAGCAATTTTGCATGCGATCGTCTCAAGTTTAATAGTTTGACAAGTCCATTATAATGATACGACGACAAAATTCGAAAGTAGCTGCCCTCATTAAAGAGTAATAAGCGAGTTTCAGACTTTTAACATAAAATAAGGCAAGTTACAGATACAGATGGGATGACAAACAATTTTTCGGTAAACTGTACTTTTTTTGGCAGTGGGTGTGCCAAGACTAACTTTTCACGCCCTTTAAATGAATATTATGCTAAATAACCGATTTCTATACTGAAACGGGTTATTCCCAAAGTACTTCAAAAAATATCCCAAAACTACTCCATGAAAAATAATTGATTTAATTAAGTTTCATTCTACTCCATGATAATAATAAAAGGTTCTCAAAGTACTCTCATCCAACATTGATATTAAAAAGCATTAATTTAATAAAAGGTGTAACTGACGTACACATAATGAAATGTTTTATAATTATTGAGATGGAGTAGTTTGAGAATTGATATAAAAAATCAGTGGAATATTGAGAATACCTAATTTAAGATACAAACATAAGGAGCAGAATGGATACAAAATAATAAGTATTTTAAATAATAAAAAAAAACGTGTATTAACTTGGGAATTAATGATCTTCTTATCTTTTTGAAACAAAATAATGTAGTACTTTAGGAATAACCCTTTTTTAAATTAAACCCAAAATATAGTTGTGGGTCGTATTTCCATTGATATTTTTGTTAGTGAAAAAACCCACAAATTCTAACGTTCCAGCGCTTTGAATACCAAACAATATATATTGTCTCCGTTATCAGATATCGCAACTATTTTCTCCGTACCAGTGCATGTAAATGATGGTTAATAGCGTTTTATGTTGCAACATTTCTCTGGAAATGAATTCAGTTCCTAATGTCTGTTAGAGGATCTCTAATTAATATTATATTCCGGTGACGGAAAACATCGTGAGAAACCTGCACTCCGGTTAATGATTATTATCAGCTAGTGTGTGAAATGGAGAAGGCAATGGCAAACCACTCCATTTGTGTGTGTTTCATTCCATATAATGACCAAGACCCTAAGTCATGAGGAATACGACTAAAGAGAAGAGAGAATTAATACTACGAAACTTAACTGAGTTTTTTATCGCTCTCTACAATCACAATTATTCACTTTCTTCATATTATATAGCTTTTTAGATTTATTTATTATGTATATTATCTCACCAAAAAACGTTTTCATGTAAAGTGCTGTCAAGAGGAGGCCATATGGTCAAAAATTTATCAGATCTTATGCAGAGCTAAGCTTCTAATCTAAGGCCGTTTCGTTGCCACAAATAACGATATTATGATTTTTCAATCCACAAGTCATATCATTTAATTTAGATCGCTTTCAACGCTCAATCAACTCGCAGCTGTATGTACAAACCTTAGTCAAAATATGTTGCTTGGCCGTTTCGTTACTACAAGAACAATATTATATTTTTTCAATCTACAAGTCAATTTAAATTAGATCGCTTCCAACGCTCAATCAAGCCGCAGCTGTATGTAATCGCCATCGGAATGGGATTGCATGTCTGGCAAAATAGCTCGCGATTCGCAATTGCGCGACTATAACCTATTATTAGGTCGTATCGGCAGACTTGAGCTATAAAAGCAGTCGTTATAGCTCCTACGTAATGTATGGGAGTGGGTTTAGTTAAATGAGGTGTAGAAGACTATTTTCTCAGCTATCTCTTCATTATATCTGAGTTCTTGTAATGATTTTGTGAATTTGAATAGTAATAATCGGAATATTTAAAACAACTTGAAATGGCATGACATGATGGTTTGGGCATGTTGAGAGGATGGATGAAAAGAGATTAACGAAAGGTATCTATTTGTAAAGCAGAGGTTAATGGAAGAGTTGATCAGAGTCGACCTCGGAGAACGCTCATCGACCAGACTGCGGAGATGTTAGGCGCACCAATAACCGGAGAGCATGTATGAAGAGAGTGATGAGTGTAGAGGAAGCAAGAGAGATCTGTAAGGATCGTAGCAAGTGGAAATCGCTAGTCTCTGCCTACCCCCACGGGAAAAAGGCGTGATAATATCTATGTATGGAAATGGCATGCAATGGCATTGCTGTAATTTATGTAGCAATGCAAGTAGCAATGATAGATTGTAAACGGGTCACTCAATGCCTACTTTAGTGTAAGGTTCATCAGAGTCTGTCATTCACAGTATGGTAGTACTGGCCGGATACAAATAATAAGAGAATAATGTCGCTTGGCAATTGTTTTTGGAAAAAAGTGCGAGTCAATCTCACATTATAGCTCTAACTAAAAGACCAACTAGTTTCAAAAAAGGAACTTAACTTTGCTGTTCGATCCCTAGGATTCATACTGCATCGAACGTAAAAATAAGTTTGTAACGCTTTTTTTTAGACTTCCAACAACATATTTACAACTTTCAAATTTATTCCTGTATTAGTACTGTTAGACCTTACTTTTTGCCAAATTTCATAATTTTAGGTTTTTGGGGGTTTTGATTGCTGTCTAAAATCTGAATATATGCAAAGAATCGCAACATTTACGGTAATATCGTCGGGTCAGTGGTAAATTCGCCAAACTGAAAATATTGAATTTTTTGAGGAGAGGGCAATGAAGTTAAAAAAAATATTGTAAATCAGGTTTTAAAGATATGTTTTCAAATTTGTTATTTTCAGAAATCTTAATAATGTATCTTTACTGGTTAATGGTCCAAAATGTAAAATTATTATTATTTATTAAATAAAAGCAGTTTGGCATGTTTACCATAACGAGTACGAATTAAATAAATTAATTCACTTGTGGTATATTAGTCAATGTGGCAGTTACATCAATTGGCTATGGGAAAAATATGACCTTTTAACGTTTTCTTGTATATTTGAATCAATCTTTTTAGGTTTAGTTATAAAATTTTTACTGTGAGTAGGCATTTAGGCTAAAGATTTGATAGCTAAGCTAACAAATGAAATAAGTTTTGTTTGTTGCAATATTTTTAATGAATAATTCGTTATTTTCCTTAAAAATTAAGTGAAATACAGTCAAAATTATCTTCACTTTCTTCATTTAGGTATGTCTGGCTCTGGAAGACAGTCTCTTGCAAATCCAGTGCATGGCAGATTGTTATAGAAATTATGATAAGCTGTAGGGATCTGCAACTACGAGCATAATTTCTGGTTGACTAGGCGACTCTGATAGACCCGAACTAACCCGACGTTGAGAACCACGTAGGTAGCCAATTGTTTGGACCTTCTGCTGACGACCGAACCAGAACGAAATGAAGTGTCTGTTTCAGCCTTCCTAGCAACTTAACCTTGGCTGCAGGTCTGCTTTTCCTCTGACGATCCGTCGAGCTGTGCAAGCGCTGTTGCTGAGATTATCGGTCTGGCAATAGAGTATTATAACTCATTCTCGGATCGACCCTCTGACTTCAAAGCTAAGCCTTGTTTTAATGCTGACTGTGCGAAAGCTAAGGCTATTAAACACTCAGCATACCAGGCTTGGGCTTACGCTCGTAGTTGTAAAGCTCCGGATACGCAAAAGAAGAAGAAAGCCTTTAATTCTGCGGCCTTTAAGTTCTGCAGAAAAGTACTTAATAAAAAGGCTCGCTTTGACCACATAGGCCGAGTGGGAACAAAACTCGCTTCGTACCCATCTGGCAGTAAAGCATTTTGATCCCTAGCCAAGTGCGTTGAAGCTAACTTTTGAAGAAACTAGATAGAACATTGGCACACACGACTTTAGAGAAAGCTTATTTACTTAATACTATTTGCTGAAAACTCCTATCTAGATGCGAGTAACCAAACACCCCCTAGTTACCTTTTTGTGGTTGTAAAATGCCTGAGCTCCAAATTCACCAAAAAGATGTTCTTAAAACTCTACACAACCTAGACGTGTAAAAAGCCAGTGGCCCTGATGGCATACCTGCTTTTATTTTGCGGAATTGCGCTGCGAATTATCTCCTGTTCTGACACGCCTATATCGTCTATCATTTCAGACTGGTATTGTGCCAAAAACGTAGAATCTTGCCAACATACAACCTGTACCCAAAAAGGGTAGACGTGCCGATCCTACAAACTACCGCACAATCGCAATCACCACCATTCTCTGCAAGGTAATGGAGCGTGTTATTAACAAGTTCTTGCTGGCGTACCTTGAAGACAATGATCTCCTCTGTGACTGGCAATTCGGATTTCACCAGTGCCGATCTACAGGAGACCTTCTTGTGCACGCTACGCATCTCTGAGGTAAGGCCCTCGAAAAATACAGTGAAGCACTTGCTGTCTCACTTGACATTTCGAATGCATTCGACAGAGTTTTGCATGACGATCTTATTGCAAAGCTTCCCGCCTATTTCCGATTTCTTGAGGAAACGGTCTATTCGAGTAGTTGTTGACGGCTGCTAGTCTGACCTATTGGCAATTAATGCCGGGGTACCTCAGGGGTCTGTACTTTCCGCAACGCTTTTTTTGCTACACATCAATGATCTGCTAAAACCCGGTATTATTAGGTACGCAGTACGGGTAGTGCAAAGTCAAAAAAACCGGAAATAGACGAACTCAGGCAGGCAATGGTGGACTGTACCAATCTCACTCTGCAGGCTGTCTCCGATTGGGCCAATCTTGTGAGATTCAATGCCTCTAAAAAGACCCCGTTCAACTTTTCTCTCACTTGCCGTGGTGTGCCTGTTCCTGTCACCGATCACCTAGAACTTGTTGGTATCAACTTCTCATTCAATCTTAACTTCGGTAGTTATATTGAGACCAAGGCTAAGACTGCTCCAAAAAAGCTAGGCATCCTTTTCAAGTTCCAACGGTATTTTACTCCGGACCAACTGTTGAGCCTTTACACAGCTCAAGTCTGCTCCTGTATGGAGTATTTCTCCCATCTGTGAAATGGATCCGCCCGCTATCAGCTCGAAGCCCTGGAAGCTATCGAAGGACGTATCAGAAGGCTTGTGGATGATGAGTCGCTTACAGCAAGGACGGCTTCAGAGCCACAGTCATCGGCGACTAGTGGCAAGTCTGTGTGTATTCTACAGGCTGCACTTCGGAGAGTGCGCACAGGAATCGCATGAATTAATTCCATCTGCACCATTCCACCATCGGACGACATGTCGTGGACAGGGATCTCTCACTCTAGGTTCGCCTACTGCTTTATCATGCGAACCGCTAAGGTATGGATTTTATATTTTTTTAATGGCTTCTGAATGCTATATTGTCTGGTATATCATAAGGCCACCAACATTTTTTAGCATACGATGAAAGAGAAGCGGGGCGCCTACATCGCGGGAAGCGGCACCAAAAATAACACAAAGAATTTAGTTTTGTCTATGGTATAGAAATTGTGAAAATATAAAACTTAGTAGGAAATTATGGTCAAATCTTTATTGTTAAAATATTTGAAGTTTGAAAATTTGCGCTTGCACTTTTCATGAAATTAAATTTAATTGTTTCATACAGTCTGATAGTTTTACTCTAATTAAGTGTATTTTTATTTGTGACATAGTACTATTTGGGCAATTAGTGATGTATTCAATCTGCCACTTAGACTAGTTGATCTTAACAAATTAGTTTAAAATCATATTGTAAACCAAAGTAAAGCATTCAATCTGCCACTTAGGTCAGTTGAGCATTGTTAAATTAGAGTTTTTTTCATATTGTAAACCACAGTAAAGTATTCAAACTACCACTTAGGCTAGTTGGGCATTGTCAATTTATTGTTTATATATCACATTGTAAACCAAAGAGGAAAATAATCAATATACCACTTACGCTAGTTTAATACATTGATTTTATTATAAAAAGCTATATTTTCAAATGGGGAAACTGACCTATATTTACTTATGCAAGTTTACTTTTGTAATATTCTAAATTTATGCAGATAGCAACTAGATCAAATTGAAATAACTCCGAAAGTATTAATCCTACACTTATGATATTTTGCCACAGTGTGTATAAAAAATAAAAAAACACTTTGACACAAAAAAGTGAAAATCGCCAAAATGACAGTTTGGCGAGTTTACCTCTGACCCGACGATATATCCTGATCGCGTTGATATATAATTTTGATTATTTTTTGCTGAAAGAGACCCTGGATCCGAGTATTTGATATTAATTTAACTTGATACCTTTTTAAGCGTTCCTAAGAAAAAAAATATTGACAGACAGACGGACAGACGGACAACAATGTGATCTTAAAAGGGTTCCGTTTTTGCCTATTGAGGTACAGAAATATTCTAATCCTAAAAATGTTAGTGAATTTTACAAAATAAGGTAGGTATTAAAAAAATGGAATAAAAAATTACATTCGATTGAGTTTGTGGGAGTGAGATAAAATTTGTATACCTATTTCTTCCTAGAACAAAATAACTGTGACAAATTAATTTATTTATATGATGGACCATAATAAAAACAAACATAGCGTTTCATTGTAAGACATATGTTGTAAAGTGAAAGTCTTTGGAGAAAATGCAGCAGTGGAGTTTGTTGCGCCGCCTCTTCTCCACTTGCGCTTTGGAGAGCGGTGGTAACCTTAGCTTTAAGTAATTTGTGACGAATTAGTGACTAACTAAAAAACAAGAATGTGACGATTTATAAGTGCTATTTTTAAGCCTATATAAATAAAAATAATTGACTTTGACTTTGACGTAGAAGACTTCTTGCCAAATCTTTTTACACGACTGACCAAAAAAGGAGTGTTATGTTTTCAGGGTTCATGTATGTATGTATGTATGTAATTTCTTTATTCCACCATAAGTCCTGAACGGCTTAACAGATTTTGATGAGAGAGGTATTTTTAGATTCCTTGCAGTCCTCCGAGTGACATAGGCTATGTGAATTATCAGTCGTGTTTTTTGTTTTTTAATAATTAGCTTGTTCAATGAAATTTTTTAAATGTTATTATCAAATATCAAAATCTCTAAAGACTTTTCCATTTCATAGTTATTAACTATGTCAAAATCAAGGTCACACGTTGGAATGTACAAAGTACTACGAACTATTGTCACGAAGTGATAGTAACAAGGTTGCGTAACCCATGAGTAAATTAAAATGTTTGTTACCATATCGAATGGACTGTAGGTATGACCTTGCTATTTCCTATTATAAATACACGCAATTAAAAATAGTCTGCCTAAAAATATATCTATTATTTTTAAGGTTCCGTACCTCAAAAGGTAAAAACGGAACCCTTTTAAGATCACTTTGTTGTCCGGCTGTCCGTCTGTCCGTCGGTCGGTCTGTCCGGCTGTCTGTCCGTCTGTCAAACTTTTTTTTCTCAAGAACGCTTAAATGTATCAAGTTGAAATTAATACTGAATACTCAGATCTACGGTCTCTTTCTGCAAAAAAAATAATCAATAAATGTTGCGAATTATCGCATATTTTGCGATTTTAGGCAGCAATCAAAACCTATGGGGTACTTCCCGTTGACCTAAAATTATGAAATTTGGCAAAAAGCAAGGTCTAACAGTACTTATACAGGAATAAATCAGAAAGTTGTAAATATGTTGTTGGAAGTCTGAAAAAAAGTTGGTCTTTTAGTTATAGCTGTAATATGAGATGCTTTGCGTGTACGGAACCCTCGGTGCGCGAGCTTGACTCGCACTTGGCCGGTTTTTTTTTGTATGGTCCGACTCTGATATTTTTCTCTGATATCGACTCTGACAATGCAGAAGTAGAATAGACCCAAACAGACTTATAAGTTTAAAAAATCCAAAATTAGCTTTTTATCGCAACCAGTGTAGCAGCATGTGTGTAAAAATCTATAATGCTCAAAGGACATAAAATTATTACCAACCATTCAATTTAACTTCTACTCTGTATTTGAATTATTTGCGAAATGTTGACATTAATTATGAATATTAAATATTGACATGTAGGTACAATATTATTAAATTTGATAGTTATTCAAAATTTGCATGCTAACTATAGTTAAATAGGTATAAGGACACTCTATTTGTAATAGCTTTTGTAATCCCATTTACTGCAAATAAATGATATGATGATCTCAGGTGTCAGGTGCTCAAAAATCTTATCAAAGTTGGACTAAAATCAGTGATCAAAAAATTATATTATGTGATATTAAAGGTTTAGTTAGAATATATTAACTTTTGCCAGCAGTTCGGCCTGCGTGATATACAGCGAAACTTTCGTCATAAATCACACCGTCTATTGGAGAAAACTGCATGAAAATCTGTTGAATAGTTCTTAACTTTATATCTTTCAAATAGCCAGACGTCGACTTTCTTTTTGATATTAAACAGATATATTTCTTTAGATTTTTCAGATAACTTTCAACATATCAAGGTAACCTGCATTAAACTCTATACCGTGGTGATAGAGGTGGATTCGTTACGAATTTGTTATGCTCTTGACTGTACCGGCTTTCCTGGCATCCCAGATGAGCAACAGAACGCTGCACGGAGCGATGCAATGCTGTGCTACAAGGCACTGTTACACGCAACAACACGGACAACATAGGCCTATTATACGCACATATAATAATATTTGATATTACTAGCTGATTAATTAGTGTACTACTGTGTATACGATATCTGCCACTAGATGGCGGTAGTCGTTATGTCATTTCAGATGCCTTTAGACGACTTAAGAAATTGACACTTGTATTATCTTATCAAACTTGATAAGAAAGAAAGATTTGACATTTACGCATCGCGCCGCTCTGCCTTGCTACTCTTGAAAGCCGATTAACATTGATCCAGGTACTGGATCAAGCG
This sequence comes from Ephestia elutella, assembly GCA_018467065.1. NCBI lineage: Eukaryota > Metazoa > Arthropoda > Insecta > Lepidoptera > Pyralidae > Ephestia > Ephestia elutella. The sequence goes on along the minus strand of CM031591.1, from coordinate 4,027,786 downwards.
TCGCTGAATCCAGTGACTGGATGCGGACCGTATACACAGATCCAGTCACGCTCCAGTTGCGCGGCGTACGGGGGGCGGTTACTGGAACGAAAAATAGGCACGTGGTCTATTCCCATCGAGCCTCAGACTAAGGATCTCTAGACCGGACATTCAAATGATAATACCATGGAGAACGAGACAGCTTTATACGAATCTCAGTAGGAAATATAAAGAGATACTTAATCTTTGTCATAGTTTCGCTTGGCTTTTTCGATTTCTAAGCAATTACTTTTGTTTGTCCTGTATGAGATATAAGCAACCCAAATGATGTTAATAGTGAAATGGTAGCCATTGTTATTATTATTTTTATTTGTTATTGTGATTTTCAATTTAGTAGTATTAGTAATGAGTCTATCCCTTTCGCGGATGACATCTCTAGGGAATCAAGCGTTGGATAGGTTTTGCTTCTTTTGACGCTCACTTAGGACAACGGGTAAGACACCGCGTTATCCGGTCATTCACCTCTAGAATGCTGAATGCTGGACTAATGTTGACTAAATATGCTAGCTTTACATGAGATCAAGGGATTTACCTTGCCTTTTAGTATGTTATAAACTTGCAGTTGACTGCGATGTATTGTATTAAATATACACCTACATAATTGTATGTTCAGTATCATTATTATGAGTATTCGACAAGAACACAACGCTAATATTATAAATGCGAACCTCCTCTGTGCCCAATGATCATCACGCCGGACTGCCACACCAGAGGTCCCGGGTTCGATCCCCGGTCGGGTCAAGATGGAAAATGATCTTTTTCAGATTGGCCTGGGTCTTGGATGTTTATCTATATATGTATTTGTTATAAAATATAGTATCGTTGAGTTAGTATCCCATAACACAAGTCTCGAGCTTACTTTGGGGCTAACTCAATCTGTGTGATTTGTCCGTATATATTTTATTTATTTTAAAGTGAGTTTGTTTGTTACCCCTTCACGCTTTATCTTCTGAATCAATCTACCTGAAATCTCGCATACATATAGTTAGAAGTACAGAGAAGGACTTAGGGTACTTTTCATCCCGGGAAAATGTACTGTCTCCGTGGGAAATTCACGCGGGCGAAGCCGCGGGCAAAAGCTAGTCTTGAATAAAATACATACAAACTCACATCCAAACTTTCGCATTTATAATATTAGTAGAAAGTCGTGCCCGTGCTTTAGAGGAAATTCTTTGTATAAAAGCCTGTCTTTCTAATAAATAAATCCAATAATCCAATTTAATTTATAATGTTTTACAGCATAGACAATAAATTCCCGTATTGGTCAGAGCGGTACTATCATCGATCGCCACAGTATCGGTCAAAGCCCGGCAGTCGTCTGTAAAATCGGAAGCTGTAATTAAATGGGATCGTGACTTCTGCAACTGTTGTCGATATACTGTGGTATAAGTAATGAGCTGACATTCAGTGTAGCTAAAGTACAAAAAAAAAATCGGTTCAATTAAGAATGTTTTGTGCACTTTAAATAATTTGTAATCTTGTATGATTTTAACGTAAATGGGTTAAAAGATCGCGGCACTAGTGCAATAATGTAAAAAGTTCAATAATTTTTTTTGGGGCCTAAATAGGATAATAAGTCCCGCTACTACGAGCAAGTTTGTCAAAAAGACGAAAATGTTTTACACCATAGATATTAGACATTTAAACATAAATTCCCGTATCCGATAAAGCTGCTATCAGCGATCGCCACAGTATCGGTCAAAGCCCGGCAGTCGTCTGTGAAGTCGGAAGCTGTAATTAAATGGGATCGTGACTTCTGCAACTGTTGTCGATATACTGTGGGTTAAGTCATAAGCTGTTTCGGTGTAGCTGTGATAGTTAAGACCAGGTCCTAGCTCAACTTCAAAACGATTAACGAGCACACAACCAAAGACACCTTAGACACACATAGACATAGTGGGCGGATCCCGTGGAACTCATTAACCAATTAGAATAGTCCACGCGTACACCTGCACCGGCACACCGGTACAGCGTATGCATAACGCAGAGATGAGATCGTTGATGGCTCCAGTATACTTGCATTTGGGGTGCAATGGGTGAAAATAATATCTATTTTGCCATACACAACTAATAAATTTTAAAATCCCATCCGAACTAATTTTTAAAATATTTTACCAATAGGACATAAGCTACAATTTATGTATGTACCTCTCGAGCGAAGACAGGGCGGAGCGCTAGTAAGAAAAAAAAATGGAAATTGAAAAAACAACACAAACATGTCAGCTAAACCACGATTTTAGCGCCACCTAGTGTGCGCTGACGTCAACGCTTGCCACACTCGGTAGCGGTGGCGAGGCGTGGTGAGCAGCGGAACGCGACGGTCGCAAGGAATGTGCTTGCTTATGCGCAGCCCCAGATAGCTAATATCAAATTAATTGGGTAATTAAATTCAGATAAATATTTAATAAATAATATTATTTATTTATTTCACCTGTAGTTTACAAACATGTCACGACTATAAATCAAGACATAATAATCTAAATAAAAATAAACACTTTCAGAGTTTTTGGTTTTATTTCCCTGCATTTTATGCTATGAATTTTCATAAAGTACATATTGTATTGGATTTCATAAAGTGCCTATTGGGCTAAGTCGCAAACGGTCTCCAAGGTCTCTTACATAAAATTTCCCCGTAAAAATCATATTATGTGGAATGTCACTTGCAAAATATATATATGAAGTAAATTTAAGTACCAACCAACATTATCACATTTAGGGTTTTTGTTTACTGTATGTAAATAAGTTACTTAAAAAATTATGTTGTTCTTATAAAAATCTAAAGTCCCTAATGCGACATTTTGCGAAAGAGACCATTTGCGTTTTTTAGCCGCTATTCGGCGATATCGTAAGGAGTTAAAAAAACAATTCGTTTAAGATGGTTCATTTATTTTTATTTTTTATAAAATATACACAACAATTTTTATGTCTAGACTGTGCTAGGCTAGACTAGACAGTGCCTATACTGTGCAGAGCAACTACGCTCTGCTGCCAGAAAATGTGCGCAGAGCGAATCCGGACAAACGAAGCGGCGGGAAGAATTCTGTACCGGAACTTTACCGGGAAAAAATCTACCGGTAAAATTAAGTACCGGGAAAAAATCTCCACGCGACACCACGCTTGTCCGACTAGAATCTAACTTAAGCTATACGCAGTCTGCTACCACCGTAGCTTATGAAGGGAGCTACAGGGCCCTATATGATAACCTAACCTATAAATTAACTAGAATTGAACACTTACCAAGCTAAATCTTCTTTCTCTTCGGATCCAAACTTGAGTGTCTTCGGGAAGGGGGAATTCCTAATTACCCTACCTAACCCTTGAGATCTCAATTCCCATAACAACTAAATAGATTTCTTCCCGTAGTTTCACTCGGGAACAGCCAGATGTGAACAGCCAGCCACGTTTCACCTCTCACAAGAAAAAGTCACAATAACAGAGTTTTTCACAAACACAAATTCAATAGTTATTTAACAAACAGGAAATTCACAATTATCACTCAAACTAAGCAACAAGCAAAAGACGCGAGACCGCTCCGCGTATTAAAATCAAACCGATATCGCCCTGGACAATGCAATGGCGGACCACGACGCCATTCCACGCTAGCAGTGTGAGAACCCCGAAACGCCTGGCGGCGATAACAGGAAACGCCTGCGTTTAGTTTTACCCAATATATTACAAACATCCCCCCGTCCCGGTCTGAGAAGCAGACCGCTAGCTTACTCTACGGGAAGGCGGGCGAGAGAGGTCACACCTCTCCTTAAAATCGAACCGTCGACCAACACCTCAGCCACACGCGGAGTGCCATCTCCGCCAAGAATCAAACGTAATATGCGAGCTCGTCGCCAAAGCAATGAGGGCAAATTTGCCTCTTTTAACAATACTAAGTCACCCTCCCTGGGAGGCTCAGTCCTGTCTGTCCACTTCACTCTTTGCTGCAGCAAATGCAAATATTCAAGCGACCAGCGACGCCAAAGTCCTGGCTCATTTGCTGCAACATTTGAAAACGCGACAACCGATATACGCGTTCGTCCTTCCACGGGTATTCGGGCAGGGCATTCAACGGCCCTCCCACCAAAAAATGACCAGGGGTGAGAGCTTCCAAGTCATTTGGATCTGGAGATAGCGGACAGAGAGGACGAGAGTTGAGGACCGCCTCAACTTTACAAAACACCGTGGCCAGCTCTTCAAAGGTTAGAGCCGTTTCTCCGATAATGCGGCGGAGGTGGGTCTTTGCGGATTTCACAGCCGCTTCAAAAATCCCTCCCCAATGGGGGCAACTTGGGGGACTAAACTTCCAGGTTATTCCCCTTTGGGCAGCAATTTGACTTAAACTAGTACAATTTTTATCAATAAACACAGAAACATCCTTAAGATAATTTACAGTTCCCTTATAGTTTGTGCCATTATCAGACCTAATAAGGGAAGGTAGACCTCGACGCGAAACAAAGCGATCCAACGCGGCGACGAAGGCCTCCGTAGTCAGAGCCGATACCACCTCCAAATGGACAGCCTTGGTGGCCAAACAAACAAATACACACAAATAGCCCTTCACAATACGGGCATTACGAAAGGGAGAAGCCTTGATCGAAAAGGGACCGGCAAAATCGGTTCCAACGCCGTCAAACGGTCTCGAAGGTCGGATTCGATCAGCGGGCAAATCACCCATCTGTGGTTGCATCGTGGATGCCTTCAACCTATAACATGCAATACATCGAAACAGGACACTACGGATTGCTCTTCGGGCAGACAAAATCCAAAACTCGCGTTGCAAAATAGCCAACAAAGCATTGCACCCAGCATGGGCGTTACGAATGTGTCGATCAGACACCAAAAGCTGCACCAAGGGTCCGCCCTTGGGCAACAACAGAGGATGGCGAGTCTCATATGGAAGATCCGCCTTCCGGAGCCTGCCTCCAACCCGAAGAAGCCCATCCGAGTCGATGTACGGGTTCAAACGAGCGACCGCGCCCTTCAACTTAGCGCGTGCGTCGCGCAAGATACGAAGCTCTGACTCAAACCGTCCGGTCTGCACGACACGGACCCAATGCAACAATGCGCTCCGGCGCTCTTCTGCACCTGCAATCGGCTCCAACCGCTTTGCCTGTGGGTTTCTACAATTATGTATGAAACGCTTAATCCAACTGGTAACACCCAGAAGCTTATCCAAGCTGCTATACCGAGCAAGTGGCCAATCCGGCTCCGACGTCGTCTCAGCGACTACAGCATGTACACGGAGCCCAGTCAAACTCAAAGAAGTAACATCTGTCTGACAGACAGGCCAAGAAGTTTCTGATCCCATCAGCCACTCTGGACCCCACCAGAGCGGGTGTGACACCAATTCTGGTGCCGTACAACCTCGGGAGGCACAGTCCGCTGGGTTAAGCTCTCCCGGCACATGTCTCCATGTTATATCAATTCCGATATTCTGGATTTGGGAAACCCGATTTCCCACAAAAACCTCCAAGGTATGTGGGGCCGCGCGCAACCATGCAAGCGCGACCTGGCTATCCGACCAGGCGAAGATGTCCCGTATTTCGACCGTGGCCGCCAGTTCACTGGCAACGTGATGCAACAATTTAGAGAGAAGGTGAGCTCCACTCAACTCAAGCTTGGGAATAGTCAGCCTAGTCCTGATGGGGGCGACCTTGCTCTTCCCTAACCAAAGCGAGACATTGACCCGGCCATCGGCGTCAACTGTCCGCATATAGACTGACGCGGCGTAGCCTCGCTCCGACGCGTCACAAAAGCCATGCAGGCTGGCTCGATATTTCCCGGGGGCAAATATTCGACGAGGCAAGGCAATCCGATTGACTTCCTTAATCGATGAAAACAACTCGAGCCAATCATCCAATGGAGGACCAAACAGCGGCTCGTCCCACGAGACGCCCAAAAGTCAAAGTCTCTGAAGAAGACACTTTGCAGAGAATATCACTGGACTGATCCAACCGCTTGGATCAAACATACGGGCTATTACGGACAACACCGTTCTCTTAGTCCAGACCTTTGGTATTTCCAAGTCCACTTGGAATGTAAAAATATCGGTTAGCGGCTGGTACTGCATGCCCAGCACCGCTATCCTGTTGGGATCATCCACATCCTCAAACAGGTGAGGGTTCTGTTGGTGATCCTCCGGGATCCCTTCTAGAACTTTAGGCTCATTAGACAACCACTTACGTAGCTCGTAGCCACCTGTCTTCAATATTTCAATCAATTCATCCCGCAGTAGGAGGGCCTCCTCCAATACTTTGGGCTCCGGTGCACACGTCATCAACATACAAGTCACGTGACAGCACGGAAGCCCCACGGGGAAAGCGGATCCGTTCCCGCTCTGCCAATTCAAGCAATGATCTGATGGCGATATAGGGGCTAGATTTCAAACCATACGTGTTTGTGTTGAGTTCATACACCGTCACAGGATCCTCAGGGCGCTCACGCCAGAGTATCAACTGGAATCGCCTGTCCTCAGGATGTATGACTGTCTGGCGGAACATCATCCGGATGTCCGCACCAAAAACCACTTGATGTCTTCTAAAGTTCAAGATGATGTCAATTATGTCCCTATGCAATTTGGGACCCGAATGCAAACACAGATTCAACGAAACCCCGTTCGAAGTGGGTGCGGACCCATCGAAGACGGTCCTCAATTTGCCTGTTGAGGCCTTCACCACCGCGTGGTGGGGCAAAAAATAATGCTCAGTTGAGCTCCAATCAACTCGAGCCGGAGACATGTGACCCAAATCCTCGTACTCGCGCATAAATTCAATATATTTATCGCGAAGTACGTGGTCACGCTGCATACGTCGCTCCATGGACAGCAGTCGTTTCTCCGCAAGCGCCCTACTTTGCCCTAGGCTAGGACGAGAGGCAACAAAGGGTAACCTAGTTACAAACCGACCGGAGGGCAACCTCTCCGTGGTCGATCGAAAAAGGGCTTCGCACTCAGCGTGTTCCGGATCCATCCTGGAACTCATAGGTGGCTCCTCCACCTCCCAAAACCTTTGCATGGTCTTGGCCAAGGACGCAGATGCGACAACCGGTGGCTCCTCCGCGGTGCCATTATCAAACACAGGGCCCATCAGGGCAAAACCAAAAATCGTAGACACTGCCATCAGTGAAGACGAACCCAGAGCCTTCTGTGTACCCAACAAAATCCAACCCAATACGTCCGAGCCCAGGAGCAAGTCCACTGGGCCGGGATGAAAGACAAAGGTCGGCCAAATCCAGACCCGAAAACCAAAGACAACACACCCGGCGGTATGTCTGTCGAGGGGTGCCAACCCGCAATGGTATCCATTACCATAGCCGAAGTCGTGATCCTCATTGTGGAGGACTTCAGCGAAGAAAAGGTGACAAGTGTCTGGCCCGTCAGACACTTCACTTGTATGCCACCAACTCCAAGAAGTGGCACAGGCGAGTCTTCCACGACTAAACCTAACTGGCGTGCCACTCGAGTGGTAACCAAACTGCTTTGAGCCCCTGAGTCCAACAGAGCTCTCAAATTAATGGCTTCCCCACGACCCCATACGCGGACCACCGCGGTAGGGAGCAGAACCGTCCGCGGCTCTGTCCCAGCAAGGGAGCAAGCTAGTTACGGGCTCCCCACTCTCTCCAAACCAGGGGCGCGCCACTGACCCGGATAATATGGCGGGCGAGTGCACATCCCCATCTGAGGGGGGGCAGAACCCGCGGCCCGGCCATACATATGGTACGGCGGGTGGTACTCCAGCCGTGGGTACTCGTGCAGCGGCGGAGAAAACCGCTGCGGCTGCATGTGTTGGGTATTGGTAACCCGCGTGGAGGGGGTGTCCCCACTCTCACGTCCGATCTAGGGCCCCCGCCCATGGGGGCCCTATCCGGGGCCTGGCCAGCTACATACTGGCCATGACCTTGGGGCGCGTGGTCCCGGTCCGCCAAGACCCGCGCAGGTACGCGACCCCCCTCCCGAGGGGGGTGCGACGAGCGAAGCCGCGTCCTCCGTCCGGTGGTGGAGGGCTTCGCGCAGGAGCGCCCCCGCCCATAGGGGACCCCTGCCTCAACATCCGGGTGCCATCCCCGTTGCGGTTCATGCAAAGCATCGCGTGGTGCCGCCCACGGCATGCACTGCATGGTATGGCACTGGGACAGTCACGTGCATAGTGACCGCCCAAACAATAAAAGCAAAGTTCATGCCGCTTTGCCATGCGGCGCCTATCTTGTACTGGCAGTCTCTGCCAGTCCCTGCGATTGTAGCAGGCTGTGGCCCATCCGGCCACATTGCAGGCAGTCCGCGTCCCTCGCGACTGCTGCCGTGTGCGCAACCCGCACACCAGCTCCACGCGGTGGCGGTTGCCGTCCCTGTTGGGGCCTACGTTCAGGCGCTCTGGATGGCGCTGAGTCCGTCATGGTATTCTCAGCCGCCCGTGCCTCAAACTCCAAAAACTTCACCAAGTCAGTGAATGTTGGTAGGGTGGTGCTATCCCGTTCCGCATTCTCGCGCTCAAATCGCGAGCGGATGTCATTGGGCAATTTGCCCAATACAATGTGCACCAACAAAAAAGACCATTGGTCCACCGGCAGCCCCAGTGTGCGGAGCGCGTTACAGGCCACTGTAACGGGCGTGAGCAACTGCAGGCGCAACTGTGCCCTGTTGGCCACCTTGGGCAGGGCCATCAACTGTGCGGCGTGCGCATCCGCTAACAAACGTAAATTTTGGTAGCGGGAGTTCAATAACTCCCAAGCCGTATCGTACTGGTCGTCCTCCACCCGGAGGTGCTGGATGAGCGACCGCGCTTCACCCTCAAGAGTGGAGAGGAGGTAGGCCATCTTCTGGGCCTTCGACAAATCCTGTCGTGCTACGACCAGGGACTCAAACATATTTTTATATGCCACCCACTCCTCCATCCTACCCCCAAAGTGGGACAGCTGAAGGGTGGGGAGCCGACCAGTAACCGCTGGTCCTTCCTGTCTAACAGGTGTGCGAGGGGCTGGTCCGCCAGCCTGTCTCGCCCTTATTGCGGCCGCCGCCTCCACGATGTCATCGTGCAGACTCAGGATCTGGTCCAGGTCCGCCACGTGACCTGCGTAGACCTCCGGGGTAAGGTCGGCTTCGGTAAGCGCCGCCATGGCCGCTTCCGCGTTGTTCAATCGTGAGCGGAGCTGATCCGCTCTTTCCAGTATAGCGGCCTCCCTGTCCTTCCGGGACAGGAGTCCACCGGCCGTCACAAACCATCTCAATTCGTTGGCGAGTGTCGCCCTAGCATTGGAGGCCTTCGCCATCGCGTCAAGTCACAAACAAACAAACAAATAAGAAAAAGATAAAAAAGGTAAATAAAGAACAAGATCAAGCAACAACACGAAAAACCGCGGTAGGTATGAGAATGGCACAAACCCGGAACGCACGGTACAAACCGCAAACAAATACAAAAAGGTTACAAATATTCTTATACAAACAAACTAAGAAAAATCTAATAATTTTTACAAACAATTAATTATTTTTTACAAACGAACAAATAGAGGGTAGATAAACTACGCTCTGCTACCAGAAAATGTGCAGAACAACTACGCTCTGCTGCCAGAAAATGTGCGCAGAGAATCCGGACAAACGAAGTGGCGGGAAGAATTTTGTACCGGAACTTTACCGGGAAAAAACCACCGGTAAAAATAAGTACCGGGAAAAAATCTCCACGCGGCACCACGTCTGTCCGACTAACCTAACCTAACCTATACGCAGTCTGCTACCACTATAGCTTATAAAAGGGAGCTATAGGGCCCTATATAATAACCTAACTTAATAACTACAACCACCCACAAACCCAAGGGTCACTTACCAAACTTAATCTTCTGCTCTTCGGATCCAATCTTGAGTGTCTTCGGAAAGGGGGAATGCGGTCCCTAAACACCAAACCTACCCCGAGATCTCAATTCCCCAGAACAAACAAATAGATTTCTTCCCGAAGTTGGCTCGGCAACAGATGTCGGCGTCCCCAGGCAGCCACGTTTCGCATCTCACAAGAAACAGTCACAATAACAGGGTTTTTCACCAACACGAACGTTCAATAGTTATTTAACAAAAGGAAGCTCACAATTATAACTCAAATCAGTTATTACAAACAAAATTAACGCCACGCCGCGCGACTTCAAAATGCAACAACCCAAGATGGTGGCTATATCACCGCGATATTTCCTGCGACACGGCCTCGTGTGCGCGCGTTCAAAGGACCACTGAATGTCGACGGCCGGAAGCCGTCCGCGCAATGTTGCCAGGAGGCAAACGCAATGGCCACACGTAAAGCCAGCCATACACGGCGCTGCCACCATGCGACAGTGCACAGAGCTTATAAGCATCAACAATTTTTATTACAAACATCAATAGTATTGTAATTCAATACTATCGATAGTATTGACTAGAAAACATCAACAGTATTGATACTATCGATAGTTTTGGGTATCTTCAATAGTACTGCAAACTATTGGCTATCGATACTATCGATAGTATGACTATTTTTCAAGGTCAACCTATCGATAGTCATGCAACGCTAACAGGAAGTAAGTAAAAAAATAAGGATCTTTCATTTCATCCTACTAATTCAATGAGTAAGTTAGGATGTGTGTGAGTATGTGTGTTACCGCAAAGTTTTCTGGACGGATATACTTTAGCAGTTACTGCACAGTCCATAATTTTATATACCAGCTGTAAAATATTTCCTTTCCTAGCTTTCCACGTCAAAACACCAGCAATTCTCCGAAATTGACGCGTCTCGCAGGAAGTCGGAAATTTTCGATAACTTCAGTACGATGGGGCAAGTTTGGACATGTTTATTTATGATATTATGTGTTTGATAGCTGAACTTTATATTACAGACTTACCATACAATGCATTTTTTTTTATTTTTATTAATGATGGATTTGCTCTTGACTACAATCTTGCCCGAGGACAGATGAGGTCTACGATGTAGCGAGCTTACCCAGAAGCAGCCTATTTATTCTGGTTTTGAAGAGGGTCAGGTTGTATGTGCTCAGGAACACAGACCCAAGCAGGGAGTTCCATTGCTTTCTGTGATACTTACCGTCTACCATGATGACCCTACGTATCATGCCTTTAGTTTAGTTTAGTTTTGGTTAAATTCGTTTTGAGTTCAATTTGAGGGCTAAGTTCTTGTAGTATTGTCTCGAGTTCAGATGCAGAAGATGCAAAAAGGACAAAGTCATCAGCAAAATGAAGATTATCTTTTATCGTCGACAAAGATGCCGTAAATTTTCTAATAGATAGGCAGTTTTACAGACTTCCTGACGACTGGTATATAAAATTACTAGCTTTTGCCCGCGGCTTCGCCCGCGTGAATTTCCTACGGAAACAGTGCTTTTTCCCGGGATGAAAGATACCGTAGGTCCTTCTCAGTACTTCTAACTACCTATGTGTATGTGAAATTTTAGAAAGATTGGTTTAGGAGATAAAGCGTTAAGAGTGGGTTTAAGATATTTATTCTCATAAAGAAATTTACATTTCACTTATAAATGAGAAATACAAGCACTTAAGTATGAAAATACAGTTACGCGTACAATGTCCGATCCGGGTTCGTGAGTTTAAGCAAGGTAAATAAAACACACGCAATATAAATTAAAGTACCCTCACTACATTTAGATTTCGGGCGTAGATCTGTTCGCCGGAGTGCGTCGTTCGAGTAATAAAATAAACAAAAAAAACTCACTTTCGCATTTATAATATTAGTAAGGATAAGGATTCCGTTCCAGGACCGGTCGTTCTGGAAATCCTTGGGGGAGGCCTTTGTCCAGCAGTGGACGTCTTTCGGCTGAGAGAAGAAGAAGAAGAGTAACTGACAGACAACACACAGCCAAAACTACTGGGCGTAGGAAGCTGAAATTTGGCATGGGAGTGTAGAGGAGCACTGATAGAGGATTTCCCGAAATTCCTCATGCTAGTGGGCCTGTAGATTTCCAATAGTCAGCTAGAGTTTTAAAGACTTCCTGGTAATGTAAATAGTTTGGGAGAGATCTCACGTCACGGTGTCTGTGTGCAAATCTTGCAAGTTTGACCCACTTTCCTATATACCATCATCTACCTATTGATTGCGTATATAAATTGGATGGCAACTCAATTCTATTATGACAATATCATTATTCTCTGTTACAACATGCTGAACTGATCTGATTATAACAAGAGCTGGAAGGTTGTTTTTTTGTTTGTACAAAAATTTACATTTTCTCCATAATCCAACTCGCATGACATATATTTCGTCTACAGTAATTTCTCAATTGGTTGCCTGGAAGAAATTGCTTACAGCGATAAGGCCACCTTTTGCGCATCTTCCTCTCTTTTTTATTTTAAGTTACCTACTTTATTTATCTATAACATGTGATTTTTTGTATGCAAATAAAGTATTCTTGTTGATGTTGAAAAAATAATATTTTAATATCATCAAGCAAGAAATCGTTTCTATAAAGATTCAGTTATACATACCTGCACCTGAGCATCTTTGAAGAGTGGCTGCTAACACAGGCAGCCACATGAATTAACTTATTAATTACGACTAGCTGTTGCCCGCGGCTAAACTCCAGACACTCAAAATTTCAGCTTTTTGGTTATCCCGTGTCCCGCGGGAATATATTAGGTACCACTCGTAGTACAGTCACGGTGTTAAAATGAATCAAAAGTGATATTTCATTCAATAAACGATCTTCGTCTGCTCGTTATCTATAATTTCCCGTGTACCACCACTCCCACCCCGAGTCCCTCTTTGTCTTATCCCGAGTCCTGTCTATTTATACGTCGTCAGTAGAAAATGCTCATCAGGTTGAATGACTTTTGCTAAGGCCCCATTTCCATTTTTTTTATAGAGTAGCTGGTCTCTTGGAGTTCTTCATCAGATATTCCATGATCTTCAATTTTTTTACGTCAACAGAAAATGCTCACCAGGTTGCACGACTTTTTCTAAGGCGCCATTTCCATATAAGTATATAATAATGTAGCTGGTCTCTCGGAATTCTTCATCAGATGATCCTGATCTTCAATTTTTATACGTCAATATAAAATGCTCTTCAGATTGATAAACTTTTGCAAAGGTTTCCTTATTTCTTATAGTTTAGCTATTCGGTTCCATCAGGTGTTCCAGTTTTCAAAATCAATTTTTAGCATATATGTTGCCCAGGCTTAATAGCTAAACAACAAAAAAAGAAAAAAATCTTTTTTTTTCCTGATCGGGGATATAACCTTGACTTGACTATATGATACTATGTAGGAAAGGAAGGACTTTCCCAGCGTATCACTGATGCTGACTGCGATTTTTACCCGATCCTACTTGGGAGTATATTATTTCATACATTAGGTCTGAAGTAAAATAGGTAAAAGAGAGGAACTACATTTTGAATTTATGAACTCGAGTGTATATGTAAATTGCCTCTAAATTGATATGAAAACATATGTATTTGCCGCAAAATATAAAAGAGACAGAAGTACCACTACGTTTTCTAAATACTTATAACAGCTTAACCAATTCAAAGCTGCAGCCTTTATTGGCAGTGTAGAGCGAGGTGAATTACTCAACCGCCACAACGTCAATAGATTTTCCCACCATTCTAGCTGTTTTATTTATTTATTTATTTAACTTTATTATAAAAAAAAGTAAAAGACGGACTTAAAGCGGCTTTTCTTTCAGTCAGCCATGGTGATGTACGCTGCTGCGAGGAGATAAGTAATGGGCTCAGACGCTCTATCTAAAAATGATCTGAGTGACATTACAATAGGGCAGTTATTAAAATTCTGCAAAGTAACAGGTAGATTCAGTGTATCGCCACCAACGTGAGTTACAAGATAACTCAAAACCCTATACGGGTTTAGGGAAATTGGGTAAATGGTCCCAGCATGAGTGGACTGATCACCCGGTTGGTGCTTGTGCTGACGCCGCCAAAAAGTAAATAATAATAATAATGGTGATGTAGAAACAGTAGCGGGTAGTACAAAAAGTTTGTTAGAAAGAAACATTAAGAATTAACATAAATAGGTACACGTAATTTACATAATCCTAACTATCGTAATCCTAATCTTAACTAATATTATAAATGCGAAAGTGAGTTTGTTTCTATGTTTGTTTCTTTGTTACCGCTTCACGCTTTATCTGCTGAACCAATCTTCCTGAAATTCATACACATAGTTAGAAGTACTGATAAGGGCATAGGGTATCTTTAATCCCGTGAGAAATCCACCCGGGTGAAGCCACAGGCAAAAGCTGGTTTTTAATAAATTGCCTTTTTATCCAGCACTAGAAATCAAGACTTATCTATACATATAATAAAACAGTAAAAATATTTTGTCTGTACATTTAATATTTTTGACTGAAATGGATATGCAAAAAAAATTTTTTTGAATTTCTTGTCTGTCTGTCTGTCTGTCTGTCTGTCTGTATGTATGTACGCCTTTCACGCAAAAACTACTGGACGGATTTGAATAAAACTTTTTTTGTTGTATAGCTATTAAGCCTGGGCAACATATAGGCTATAATTCATTTTGAAAACTGGAACACCTGATGAAGAACCATAACAGAACAGCTAAACTATAAGTAATATGGAAATGGTGCCTTAACAAAAATCGTTCAACCTGATGAGCATTTTTTGCTGACGTATAAAAATTGAAGATCTGGAACATCTGATGAAAAGCTCCAAGAGACCAGCTACACTATAACATATATGGAAATGGCGCCTTAGCAAAAATCGTTCAACCTGATGAGCATTTTCTGCTGACGTATAAAAATTAAAGATGTGGAACATCTGATGAAAAGCTCCAAGAGAGATTTTTCATCTTTTTCGATTTTTTCTAAGCGAAACTCACGCGGGCGAAGCCGCGGGCGACAGCTAGTATAAAAAAAAATCGTTTAAAAATTTTCACAATCTTTTTTTTGTATCGTAACCAAATAACTTTCGTAGTCTCGTTATTTTTCATGTCATACCTAATGAATGCAAAACTAAGTTAAATTCAGTCTAGGTGCAACTCCAACTTGCTTTGGAAAACTTTATTATGGAAATACACACGAGCTGTTTTGTAATACCACTTTCATAAATATATTTGTACTAGCTGCTGCCCGCGGCTTCGCCCGCGTGAGTTTCCTTAGATGAAAAATCTTTTTGTGTTCCAAACTGTAGTAACCTAAACTCCAGTACTCAAAATTTCAGCTATTTGGTTATCCCGTGTCCCGCGGGAATATATTAGGTACTCGTAGTACAGTCGCGGTGTTAAAATGAATCAAAAGTGATATTTCATTCAATAAACGATCTTCGTCTGCTCGTTATCTACAATTTCCCGCGTACCACCACTACCACCCAGAGTCCCTCTTTATCCTATCCCGTGTCCTGTCTATTTATACGTCAGTAGAAAATGCTCATCAGGTTGAACGACTTTTGCTAAGGCCCCATTTCCATTTTTTATAGAGTAGCTGGTCTCTTGGAGTTCTTCATCAGATGTTGCATAAACTTAAATTTTTATACGTCAGCAGAAAATGCTCATCAGGTTAAACGACTTTTGCTAAGGCGCCATTTCCATATACATATGTAATAGTGTAGCTGGTCCCTTGGAATTCTTCATCAGATGATCCTGATCTTCGATTTTTATACGTCAACAGAAAATGCTCATCAGATTGATAAACTTTTCCAAAGGTACCATTTCCATATTTCTTATAGTTTAGCTGTTCTGTTAAGGTTCTTCATCAGGTGTTCCAGTTTTCAAAATCACTTATAGCCTATATGTTGCCCAGGCTTAATAGCTATACAACAAAAAAAGTTCTGTCAAATCCGTCCAGCAGATATTGCGTGAAACGCGTACATACATATACAGATGGACAGAGAGACAAAAATTCCAAAAAAATGTTTTTGCTTTCTGTTATTCTTTTTAAGTGTCCCTCTATCCATTTCAGTCAAAAATACTAAATGTACTGTACAGACAAAATATCTTTACTGTTTTATTATTATCCCACGACCCCTAAGCGCGAAGTAGAAATCACCAAAATTGCGCAGCGCCATCTATTGAAAATATTGAGAAATAATTTCAGCTTACATTTCTCATTTTATCAACGCCATCTATTGGATATTATTTTGCTTGGCACAATCAGTAGATGACCGGAAATAAATTTGCAAATGAATTTATTCGTTCTTTTCAAAATTAAAAAAAAAGTAAGAAATTAATTCTAGAAAACAAATAAAAAACGAAAACAGAAAATTATTGTTAGTGGCAGGATTCGATCCAGCTACTTCCAGCTACTTTTTTGAAATATTTCTTTACTAAAATATTTAAAAAAATATAGAATTCTAAAATCTAATACAAAACGCAAAAAAAATTGGAAAAAAAAGTCACATCTGGCAGGATTCGAACCCTGTACTTAAAAAAATAATCCGCGGCCTCTACCAATAGGCCAACATGCATTGCTTGTGACTGGCGAAATTTCAAATGGGATTTGTCTAAAGGTACGCAAATTCACCCCTTTTTTGGACTGTAGGGTTGAAATTGTGAACAACCCTTTCTTATGTGGGCAGTATATTGTATAATGAAGACACTAACCAAATTTCACGTTTATAGCTTTTATAGTTTCTGTTTTGTGATGATAAATTAGTTTACCTCCCCTTTTTTACCCCTTTAGAGGTTGAATTTCAAAAAACGCTGAAACACGCCATTGGTTATTTTTGTTGAGAAGCATTCTTGCCAAGTTTCAAGTAAATCAGTGAAGATTTTAATTTTTTTTCATACAAACTTTGCCCTCAATTTTAACCCCCTTAGGGGTCTAATTTTGAAAAATCCTTTCTTATCTGAGCACTACGTATTAACATAAAACTTCGGTCCAAATTTCAAGTTTATAGCTTTTATGGTTTAGGCTGGGCGTTGATTTATCAAACACCCTTGTTCTTTTATATATATCGATTAGTAGCTTTAGTTTTTTGCAGTCTGGAGGATCCTAAACAGACTCTGGGCTGGTGTTGGGAGATGCCGTGAGAACCGATTCAGGTGGGGGGTACTCGTCTAATAGCCTTTGTGACTGTGGAGCCGACCAATCCATGGCTCATCTTTTAATCTGCCCCAACTGCCCTTCCTCCTGTACCTTGGAGGACCTGAATGAAGCTAACGTTAGGGCGGTGGAAGGGGCCAAATACTAGTCGGAAAAAATCTAATTTTTGTTATTTCGACTCGAGATGATGATGATGAGTAGTAGCTTTAGTAGCGAAAAACTTGTTACCTATTTATTTTTTATTTATATTTATTTCTAGTTATGCTTCACTGCGTTTACGTGGAAATTTATGAGTTTATTTGTATTGTGATAATCTTGGCTATATTCGACATAAACTAGACAAACAAATAATATTTTTAAATATTTTATAACATTTATTTTTGGATTTGTGAGCATCTTTAGTCAATTAGTACTAAAAGTAAGTCTTATTTCTATATGGAAGTACTTTATTTAATAACATACTTTTGACTGTGAAAATAATTATAAAACCTTTTAAAATAATGTTTTTATTTTTTAATAAACAATATTTTAGTATATTTATATTTTACTAGCTTTTGCCCGCGGCTTCGCCCGCGTGAATTTCCCACGGGAACAGTGCTTTTTCCCGGGATAATAAGTAGCCTCTGTGCTATTCCAGGTCATTATCTACCTCTGTACCAAATACCAAATTTCATCGAAATCCGTCCAGTAGATTTTGCGTGATTGAGTAACAAACATCCTCACAAACTCACAAATTCACAAACTCACATCCAAACATTCGCATTTATAATATTAGTATGGATAGTGGTACAATAAAGAGTTTAACTATTTATAGGCGACTGTACTGATTTATGAAGATAGAACATTATGTGGTCACTGGTCACATGACGAAAGGAAATAACTACACGCATATTTTGACTGTGACCTCATCGTGAATGCAAAAAGATATCTTCAAATTCCCAAAGTATTAAAGCCTCACGTAGCTATATATGAGTATGAAGTGAAGAATGAAGAAAATAAAAAAGCATTTATAAAGAGAGTGATGTGATGATTGTAGAAGAAGCAAGAAAAGGCCAAGAAAGGCTGGCAACACTCCTGCAAAGACCGGCAACACTCCTGCGATACCCCTGGTGTTGTGGTTGTCCATGGGCAGCGGTGATTATTTACCATCAGGTGACCCGCTTGCTCGTTTGCCGCCCTATGTTATAAAAAAAAGAGAAATCTGTAAGGAATGATCCTCACATAAATCCTTTGCTAATTGCTATGGCTGACCCTCGCGTCAACTCGTGAACGGGTGTTGCCAGGGGGAACTGGTCTGCTCGATTCTGATTCGAATTTTATTTTTATTTTTTGTTCTTAACCTTCATTGTGGTTACTCGATCACAAACATAACATGTTTTATTATATTTATATTTGTTTCTTATATTTTATTTTGACTGTACACAATCCAGTGTATGTATAGAGTTAATAAATAGCCCCTCTGGCATGTTAGGCGACCAAGACTGTTTCAAGAGTTTCTTTCGGCATTTCTTCTCAGCAGTGGTCGTTCCGAAATGCTAGTAGTTTGTAGCTTTGAGACATAATGTATTATGATAAATAATTAGTTTTCGACGTGAAAAAGAGCCTTCTTTGAAGGCCAAGTTTCAATAAAAAGAAATTGACTTTGACTTTGGCTATGAAGCAAGTGGAAATCGCTAATCTCTGCCTACCTTCACGGGAAAAAAGCATGATACTATTTAATTATTTCAAGCAGAGAGACAATTCAATAAAGTCCTTCAGTAGGCCGTGAAGCGTATTATAAATACGTCGATTACATTGCAATTATCAGTTTAGTGCAGGCGACTCTTGTGATACAGTGCAAGTTATAAGCGTCTTTCTTTTTATGCGTAATAAATTAATAGTAAAAAAACTTAAGAAAAAGCTTTTATTAAACGCAAACCCTTTCATTTGATATCCATATTGTAGAAATGCATAACAAATAATTATTCCGCCATCTTGGATGGTCCACCATATTGGATTTAGAATGACGTCACATATCATATCATGCATTGTCATCCAAACTAAACGTGTCTCAAAATTTCAGCTCAATCGGTTGAAGATATCTACTTCAAAATTAAGCTCTAAGTTTCCACCCGATCGAACATACTTACACTAAAAGTTAAATAAAAATAATAATAATAAAAAAGAAAGACTATTATTTACTTTCGTCACATATACACACAATAACATGTATTAGTACTGTCGCCTACAGACATAATATGATTTTTTTTAAAAGAGATGAGGTCTACGATGTAGCGAACTTACCCAGAAGCAGCCTATTTTAAAGAATGTGTAAAACTTTGCAGGTAAGTAAACTGCTACAGCAATAGCAGTAAGAACAATTCAATTTATATTATGTATGTCTCATTCACTGTCCTGTAGGTAAAGTGTTAAGCGTTAAAATCATTACCTTTTATCATGAGACAGATACATCCATCTTTATCCCTCACGGGGTAGACAGAGCAAAAAGTCGTGAGATTATTTAGTGGGCTAATTGGTGGAATGGAAATTCCGGTGGTATAGTGACAGGTTGCTAGCCCATCGCCTATGAAAAGAATTCACAGTTCTAAACCCATTTCCATCGACTTTTATAATTTGCGCGGGAAGAGAAGCAGCTGGCATGTTTATGCTTTTTCTTCACTCCCAGACTCTGAGGATCATGAGGTCTCTTTAAACCTATCTACGTGCGAAAAGGAGATCTTTCTGATTGATTCGTTTTAGATATTCATCTAGGTATTTACCCAAAATACTTTGGGCTGGCAAAAACAAGCTGTTGGGTGGAGCTAGTGTCCACTCTCACCATCCAGAAGATTATCCTCTTTCACACTATAGCTTGGAAGGTAGCCATGCGAGCATGCGCGAACATTTCTACCCGCATGATATTTGAAGCTTATGACTTAACCCACAGAATACCAACAACAGTACCTAGCAGAAGTCACGATCCCATTTAATTACAGCTTCCGATTCACACCCGACGGACTTTGATTTATCCTGTGGCGATTGCTGATAGTACTGTTGAGTACACGTTAAATTATCTTACCTGGACCAATATAGGCGATTTTTGAATGAATTTGGGTAGATTTGTGTTGTAGACCATACTACTTCATCGAAACTGACGAACAAATACAAATCTTCATCATGACAACGTTGGAGCGGCAGTTCCCTAGACTTAACACCCAGCCTGGTGGAAAGATCTTCACCATCTGAAGGTTAATCACACCCTGCTCCCGTTACTCATGCATTTGACACACAGTATTTTTTTCAGATATCTGTAGCCTGTACATGCATTTGACATTGACATGACTTAAAGAGTGCCATATTGTAACAGCATTTTTATGACTTAAGGCGAGATGGTAGTCCAAATGTGTTAATGATTGTCATTTTTCATAACGAAATTTACCTACTTAGAGTTTAATTACGAACTTGAAATTAATACAGCATATAATACACAATATGTGAAAGAGTCTGAAACGTATACTTTTTTAAATATATATATATATTTAGTTAAAAAAAATCATAAAGTCCCCTCTATGAAAAATCTTTCAAGTCAGAATTCTTAAAATTTTCAGCGACAACATATATATTTTTTTTAATTTATAGCAAATATATCTATTGTAATAAAGTCTGAATCGAACACTTTTTTTCTTGTCTAATATTTCAAAAGATATTTAAGAAAATACCATAAAAATTATAACCTCTTCAATCTCCTGAAAATAACAGCAAAATTGTGCTATGCAAAAAACAATCTTATTACTATGCATCCACGCTTGGCTCTCGCTTTGTTCTTGCGTGTCAGTCGGCCGCCGCCCGCGTTCATGTGACGTCGTCTCCGGACGCTCTTTCTTCTGAATTAAACAAATTTTTTCGTACTTTTGTGAAAGAAAAATTGAGGGATCAGCATTTTTGTGCAGTGCTGTGAAAATGGGAAATAAGAAATCTATGAAAATAGCGAAAGAAATGAAAATAAAAGAAAAATAAATCAAAACGACGGAATGTTTAGGTGAGTTTTGAGTATCATATTCCATTTTAATTTCAAAAATGGCGTTTATCTGGAAAAGGCTATAGAATTTGTCTCACCCAGCTTGCTTGTAGCAGCTACGTAAGCGTAGAGTAATGGAAAGTACACAGAGCCTGCATGCATTATAGCCTGAATAAAGTGCAACTTACATGCATTTAAATCAATGTGTTGTATATTTTATTTTTCAGCTCAAAGAAGAGATGCCAAGATTTTGGTGGTGACAAATTGAATCATTATGATTCGTCACGCGACAAAACGAAGGCTCGTGAATCTGTTGAGTAAGTACCTTTTTATTATTATTATAGAATTGCTTTCTCATACTTTTAAAAGTGGTGACTAGTTAAAAAGTATGATGTTTTAGATTGCAAAATTATTATATTACACAAAAATTTAAGATCAGAATCTCCATGTACACTATTTTAAGATAGTATATTTATTTCAGGCATTGCACCGTTAATCCTAAACTGACCGAGTTACAGACATTGGAACCAGCAGTTATAATAACATCAGAGGCTCGACACCTCAAAGGAAAATATAAGTAAACCGTAAACAGTTTTGCAATTTTTTTATTATTAAAAAAGCTAGTTTTTAAATTTATGTGTGTGTATTTTTTATGAAATATAGTATCTTTGCGTTGGTTCAGTATCCCTTAAAATAAGTATTTAGAACTTACTTACTTTGGGACTAGAATCTATGTGATTTGACAGTATATAATATTTTTTTTAACTGTGTCATTAGGGCCATTCAAAGTATTTTTATGTTATTTTTATGAATGATATTATCATAAATGTTGAAAAATTTTTTTTTCAAAAAATTGATGACGTTTTTTTCTATTTACTTACTTTTACTTGTTAGGGAGTCACAATTCACCAATATTATATTTATTTAGTCCTTGCAGCTGAAAGCTAAAGCACTGAAATATTTACCATTCTACGCTTTTACTGTTTTGCTCTTCAAACATTGTACGCTTAAAAGAGCAAAATAGTAAATTTTGCTCTTTTACCATTTTGCGACCGGTAATCATTTTGCGCTTTTAACATTATGCGCCTAAACGCCCCCCAGCTATAGTGTAGCAATGGCTTATATGTATATGTTTGTAATATATTGGGTAAAACTAAACGCAGGCGTTTCCTGTTATCGCCGCCAGGCGTTTTGGGGTTCTCACACTGCTAGCGTGGAATGCATCGTGTGGTCGGCCATTGCATTGTCCAGGGCGATATCGGTTTGATTTTAATACGCGGAGCGGTCTCGCGTCTTTTGCTTGTTGTTTAGTTTGAGTGATAATTGTGAATTTCCTGTTTGTTAAATCACTATTGAATTTGTGTTTGTGAAAAACTCTGTTATTGTGACTTTTTCTTGTGAGAGGTGAAACGTGGCTGGCTGTTCACATCTGGCTGTTCCCGAGTGAAACTACGGGAAGAAATCTATTTAGTTGTTATGGGGAATTGAGATCTCAAGGGTTAGGTAGGGTGATTAGGAATTCCCCCTTCCCGAAGACACTCAAGTTTGGATCCGAAGAGAAAGAGGATTTAGTTTGGTAAGTGTTCAATTCTAGTTAATTTATAGGTTAGGTTATCATATAGGGCCCTGTAGCTCCCTTCATAAGCTACGGTGGTAGCAGACTGCGTATAGCTTAAGTTAGATTCTAGTCGGACAACCGTGGTGTCGCGTGGAGATTTTTTCCCGGTACTTAATTTTACCGGTAGATTTTTTCCCGGTAAAGTTCCGGTACAGAATTCTTCCCGCCGCTTCGTTTGTCCGGATTCGCTCTGCGCACATTTTCTGGCAGCAGAGCGTAGTTGCTCTGCACATTTTCTGGTAGCAGAGCGTAGTTAATCTACCCTCTATTTGTTCGTTTGTAAAAAATAATTAATTGTTTGTAAAAATTATTAGATTTTTCTTAGTTTGTTTGTATAAGAATATTTGTAACCTTTTTTGTATTTGTTTGCGGTTTGTACCGTGCGTTCCGGGTTTGTGCCATTCTCATACCTACCGCGGTTCTTCGTGTAGTTGCTTGATTTTGTTGTTTTTTATTTACCTTTTGTTATTTTTGGTTTGTGACTTGACGCGATGGCGAAGGCCTCCAATGCTAGGGCGACACTCGCCAACGAATTGAGATGGTTTGTGACGGCCGGAGGACTCCTGTCCCGGAAGGACAGGGAGGGCGCCATACTGCTAAGAGCGGATCACCTCCACTCACGATTGATTAGCGCGGAAGCGGCCATGGCGGCGCTTACCGAAGCCGATCTTACCCCGGAGGCCTACGCAGGTCACATGGCGGACATGGACCAGATCCTGAGTCTGCACGATGATATCGCGGAGGCGGTGACCGCAATAAGGGCGAGACAGGCTGGCGGACCAGCCCCTCGCACACCTGTTAGACAGGAAGGACCAGCGGTTACTGGCCGGCTCCCCACCCTTCAGCTGTCCCACTTTGGGGGTAGGATGGAGGAGTGGGTGGCATATAAAAATATGTTTGAGTCCCTGGTCGTAGCACGACAGGATTTGTCGAAGGCCCAGAAGATGGCCTACCTCCTCTCCACTCTGGAGGATGAAGCGCGGTCGCTCATCCAGCACCTCCGGGTGGAGGACGACCAGTACGATACGGCTTGGGAGTTATTGAACTCCCGCTACCAAAATTTACGTTTGTTAGCGGATGCGCACGCCGCACAGTTGATGGCCCTGCCCAAGGTGGCCAACAGGGCACAGTTGCGCCTGCAGTTGCTCACGCCCGTTACAGTGGCCTGTAACGCGCTCCGCACACTGGGGCTGCCGGTGGACCAATGGTCCTTTTGCTGGTGCACATTGTATTGGGCAAATTACCCAATGACATCCGCTCGCGATTTGAGCGCGAGAATGCGGAACGGGATAGCACCACCCTACCAACATTCACTGACTTGGTGAAGTTTTTGGAGTTTGAGGCACGGGCGGCTGAGAATACCATGACGGACTCAGCGCCATCCAGAGCGCCTGAACGTAGGCCCCAACAGGGACGGCAACCGCCACCGCGTGGAGCTGGTGTGCGGGTTGCGCACACGGCAGCAGTCGCGAGGGACGCGGACTGCCTGCAATGTGGCCGGATGGGCCACAGCCTGCTACAATGCAGGGACTGGCAGAGACTGCCAGTACAAGATAGGCGCCGCATGGCAAAGCGGCATGAACTTTGCTTTTATTGTTTGGGCGGTCACTATGCACGTGACTGTCCCAGTGCCATACCATGCAGTGCATGCCGTGGGCGGCACCACGCGATGCTTTGCATGAACCGCAACGGGGATGGCACCCGGATGTTGAGGCAGGGGTCCCCTATGGGCGGGGGCGCTCCTGCGCGAAGCCCTCCACCACCGGACGGAGGACGCGGCTTCGCTCGTCGCACCCCCCCTCGGGAGGGGGGTCGCGTACCTGCGCGGGTCTTGGCGGACCGGGACCACGCGCCCCAAGGTCATGGCCAGTATGTAGCTGGCCAGGCCCGGATAGGGCCCCCATGGGCGGGGGCCCTAGATCGGACGTGAGAGTGGGGACACCCCCCTCCACGCGGGTTACCACTACCCACCACCTGCAGCCGCAGCGGTTTTCTCCGCCGCTGCACGAGTACCCACGGCTGGAGTACCACCCGCCGTACCATAGGTATGGCCGGGCCGCGGGTTATGCCCCCCTCAGATGGGGATGTGCACTCGCCCGACATATTATCCGGGTCAGTGGCGCCCCCTGGTTTGGAGAGAGTGGGGAGCCCGTAACTAGCTTGCTCCCTTGCTGGGACAGAGCCGCGGACGGTTCTGCTCCCTACCGCGGTGGTCCGCGTATGGGGTCGTGGGGGGAAGCCATTAATTTGAGAGCTCTGTTGGACTCAGGGGCTCAAAGCAGTTTGGTTACCACTCGAGTGGCACGCCAGTTAGGTTTAGTCGTGGAAGACTCGCCTGTGCCACTTCTTGGAGTTGGTGGCATACAAGTGAAGTGTCTGACGGGCCAGACACTTGTCACCTTTTCTTCGCTGAAGTCCTCCACAATGAGGATCACGACTTCGGCTATGGTAATGGATACCATTGCGGGTTGGCACCCCTCGACAGACATACCGCCGGGTGTGTTGTCTTTGGTTTCGGGTCTGGATTTGGCCGACCCCTTTGTCTTTCATCCCGGCCCAGTGGACTTGCTCCTGGGCTCGGACGTATTGGGTTGGATTTTGTTGGGTACACAGAAGGCTCTGGGTTCGTCTTCACTGATGGCAGTGTCTACGATTTTTGGTTTTGCCCTGATGGGCCCTGTGTTTGATAATGGCACCGCGGAGGAGCCACCGGTTGTCGCATCTGCGTCCTTGGCCAAGACCATGCAAAGGTTTTGGGAGGTGGAGGAGCCACCTATGAGTTCCAGGATGGATCCGGAACACGCTGAGTGCGAAGCCCTTTTTCGATCGACCACGGAGAGGTTGCCCTCCGGTCGGTTTGTAACTAGGTTACCCTTTGTTGCCTCTCGTCCTAGCCTAGGGCAAAGTAGGGCGCTTGCGGAGAAACGACTGCTGTCCATGGAGCGACGCATGCAGCGTGACCACGTACTTCGCGATAAATATATTGAATTTATGCGCGAGTACGAGGATTTGGGTCACATGTCTCCGGCTCGAGTTGATTGGAGCTCAACTGAGCATTATTTTTTGCCCCACCACGCGGTGGTGAAGGCCTCAACAGGCAAATTGAGGACCGTCTTCGATGGGTCCGCACCCACTTCGAACGGGGTTTCGTTGAATCTGTGTTTGCATTCGGGTCCCAAATTGCATAGGGACATAATTGACATCATCTTGAACTTTAGAAGACATCAAGTGGTTTTTGGTGCGGACATCCGGATGATGTTCCGCCAGACAGTCATACATCCTGAGGACAGGCGATTCCAGTTGATAATCTGGCGTGAGCGCCCTGAGGATCCTGTGACGGTGTATGAACTCAACACAAACACGTATGGTTTGAAATCTAGTCCCTATATCGCCATCAGATCATTGCTTGAATTGGCAGAGCGGGAACGGATCCGCTTTCCCGTGGGGCTTCCGTGCTGTCACGTGACTTGTATGTTGATGACGTGTGCACCGGAGCCCAAAGTATTGAGGAGGCCCTCCTACTGCGGGATGAATTGATTGAAATATTGAAGACAGGTGGCTACGAGCTACGTAAGTGGTTGTCTAATGAGCCTAAAGTTCTAGAAGGGATCCCGGAGGATCACCAACAGAACCCTCACCTGTTTGAGGATGTGGATGATCCCAACAGGATAGCGGTGCTGGGCATGCAGTACCAGCCGCTAACCGATATTTTTACATTCCAAGTGGACTTGGAAATACCAAAGGTCTGGACTAAGAGAACGGTGTTGTCCGTAATAGCCCGTATGTTCGATCCAAGCGGTTGGATCAGTCCAGTGATATTCTCTGCAAAGTGTCTTCTTCAGAGACTTTGGACTTTGGGCGTCTCGTGGGACGAGCCGCTGTTTGGCTCTCCATTGGATGATTGGCTCGAGTTGTTTTCATCGATTAAGGAAGTCAATCGGATTGCCTTGCCTCGTCGAATATTGCCCCCCGGGAAATATCGAGCCAGCCTGCATGGCTTTTGTGACGCGTCGGAGCGAGGCTACGCCGCGTCAGTCTATATGCGGACAGTTGACGCCGATGGCCGGGTCAATGTCTCGCTTTTGTTAGGGAAGAGCAAGGTCGCCCCCATCAGGACTAGGCTGACTATTCCCAAGCTTGAGTTGAGTGGAGCTCACCTTCTTTCTAAATTGTTGCATCACGTTGCCAGTGAGCTGGCGGCCACGGTCGAGATACGGGACATCTTCGCCTGGTCGGATAGCCAGGTCGCGCTTGCATGGTTGCGCGCGGCCCCACATACCTTGGAGGTTTTTGTGGGAAATCGGGTTTCCCAAATCCAGAATATCGGAATTGATATAACATGGAGACATGTGCCGGGAGAGCTTAACCCAGCGGACTGTGCCTCCCGAGGTTGTACGGCACCAGAATTGGTGTCACACCCGCTCTGGTGGGGTCCAGAGTGGCTGATGGGATCAGAAACTTCTTGGCCTGTCTGTCAGACAGATGTTACTTCTTTGAGTTTGACTGGGCTCCGTGTACATGCTGTAGTCGCTGAGACGACGTCGGAGCCGGATTGGCTACTTGCTCGGTATAGCAGTTTGGATAAGCTTCTGGGTGTTACCAGTTGGATTAAGCGTTTCATACATAATTGTAGAAACCCACAGGCAAGGCGGTTGGAGCCGATTGCAGGTGCAGAAGAGCGCCGGAGCGCATTGTTGCATTGGGTCCGTGTCGTACAGACCGGACGGTTTGAGTCGGAGCTTCGTATTTTGCGCGACGGACGCGCTAAGTTGAAGGGCGCGGTCGCTCGTTTGAACCCGTACATCGACTCGGATGGGCTTCTTCGGGTTGGAGGCAGGCTCCGGAAGGCGGATCTTCCATATGAGACTCGCCATCCTCTGTTGTTGCCCAAGGGCGGACCCTTGGTGCAGCTTTTGGTGTCTGATCGACACATTCGTAACGCCCATGCTGGGTGCAATGCTTTGTTGGCTATTTTGCAACGCGAATTTTGGATTTTGTCTGCCCGAAGAGCAATCCGTAGTGTCCTGTTTCGATGTATTGCATGTTATAGGTTGAAGGCATCCACGATGCAACCACAGATGGGTGATTTGCCCGCTGATCGAATCCGACCTTCGAGGCCGTTTGACGGCGTTGGAACCGATTTTGCCGGTCCCTTTTCGATCAAGGCTTCTCCCTTTCGTAATGCCCGTATTGTGAAGGGCTATTTGTGTGTATTTGTTTGTTTGGCCACCAAGGCTGTCCATTTGGAGGTGGTATCGGCTCTGACTACGGGGGCCTTCGTCGCCGCGTTGGATCGCTTTGTTTCGCGTCGAGGTCTACCTTCCCTTATTAGGTCTGATAATGGCACAAACTATAAGGGAACTGTAAATTATCTTAAGGATGTTTGTGAATTTATTGATAAGAATTGTACTAGTTTAAGTCAAATTGCTGCTCAAAGGGGAATAACCTGGAAGTTTAGTCCCCCAAGTTGCCCCCATTGGGGAGGGATTTTTGAAGCGGCTGTGAAATCCGCAAAACCCACCTCCGCCGCATTATCGGAGAAACGGCTCTAACTTTTGAAGAGCTGGCCACAGTGTTTTGTAAAGTTGAGGCGGTCCTCAACTCTCGTCCTCTCTGTCCGCTATCTCCAGATCCAAATGACTTGGAAGCTCTCACCCCTGGTCATTTTTTGGTGGGAGGGCCTTTGAATGCCCTGCCCGAATACCCGTGGAAGGACGAACGCGTATATCGGTTGTCGCGTTTTCAAATGTTGCAGCAAATGAGCCAGGACTTTTGGCGTCGCTGGTCGCTTGAATATTTGCATTTGCTGCAGCAAAGAGTGAAGTGGACAGACAGGGACTGAGCCTCCCAGGGAGTGGTGATTTAGTATTGTTAAAAGAGGCAAATTTGCCCTCATTGCTTTGGCGACGAGCTCGCATATTACGTTTGATTCTTGGCGGAGATGGCACTCCGCGTGTGGCTGAGGTGTTGGTCGACGGTTCGATTTTAAGGAGAGCTGTGACCTCTCTCGCCCGCCTTCCCGTAGAGTAAGCTAGCGGTCTGCTTCTCAGACCGGGACGGGGGGATGTTTGTAATAAAAATTGTAAGTAGCTCTGTGCACGGTCGCATGGTGGCAGCGCCGTGTATGGCTGGCTTTACGTGTGGCCAGTGCGTTTGCCTCCTGGCAACACTGCGCGGACGGCTTCCGGCCGTCGACATTCAGTGGTCCTTTGAACGCGCGCACACGAGGCCGTGTCGCAGGAAATATCGCGGTGATATAGCCACCATCTTGGGTTGTTGCATTTTGAAGTCGCGCGGCGTGGCGTTAATTTTGTTTGTAATAACTGATTTGAGTTATAATTGTGAGCTTCCTTTTGTTAAATAACTATTGAACGTTCGTGTTGGTGAAAAACCCTGTTATTGTGACTGTTTCTTGTGAGATGCGAAACGTGGCTGCCTGGGGACGCCGACATCTGTTGCCGAGCCAACTTCGGGAAGAAATCTATTTATGTGTTCTGGGGAATTGAGATCTCATGGGTTAGGTAGGGTGATTAGGAATTCCCCCTTTCCGAAGACACTCAAGATTGGATCCGAAGAGCAGAAGATTAAGTTTGGTAAGTGACCCTTGGGTTTGTGGGTGGTTGTAGTTATTAAGTTAGGTTATTATATAGGGCCCTATAGCTCCCTTTATAAGCTATAGTGGTAGCAGACTGCGTATAGGTTAGGTTAGGTTAGTCGGACAGACGTGGTGCCGCGTGGAGATTTTTTCCCGGTACTTATTTTTACCGGTGGTTTTTCCCGGTAAAGTTCCGGTACAAAATTCTTCCCGCCACTTCGTTTGTCCGGATTCTCTGCGCACATTTTCTGGCAGCAGAGCGTAGTTGTTCTGCACAGATTTTTTACAAGTTATCGATAGTGCAACAGTATCGATTGTTTGTTGAAATATAAGTGTCAATACTATCGATAGAATCGATACTATTGATTGGAAAACATCAATGCTATCAATAGTATCGATTGTTTTAAAGAGCAATACTATCGATACTATTGATAGTTTTAGGTATCAGTATTGCAAATTATTGGCTATCGATAGGCCTATCGATAGTGTGACTATGTTTCAAGGTCACAGTACTATTGACAATACTATCGATAGTCAACACTATTACTGCAACGCTACTTCCTATGAAGCTATCGTATTTACGCTCACAGTTGGTGCTACTGGCAAGTATGGTCATGTCATTGGTATAATACTGTCATTTGAATTTGACACATCGAAATTGACAGCGTTGTACCATCTGACAGATGTCTATCCTTATTCGTAGGTGTTGACATCTAGTGGAACATTTGAACACGATAATTATTGCACAATCGATTATTATATACTTACAGAATATTGATAACTTTATTTATCGTTTAATCGAGAGAAAGGACTTTAAACTGGAGATTCCCTCATAGGTGATAGGTTAGCAACCTGTCACTATACCTGAATCTCCATTCCATCAGAGAGTCCACTATTCAGCTAAGCGTGGCCTTCGAGTCTCACACTCTTGGCTCTGTCTACCCCGTAAGGGATAAAGACGTGATTCTGTGTATGTATGTGTGTAGGTACGTATTTTTTCTGGCCTGTGGTGTGGCCCTAGAATAGCACCAACCCATCTCTTCCCGTGGGTGTCGTAAGAGGCGACTAAGGGATCTAAAACACCGGAGGATGGGCAGCAGCATCTTTCCGCGTACTATGACATCACACTGCGATCGCCAACCCGCCTGCCAAGCGTGGCGATTACGGTTGATACACCCATAACACGGCCCCTAGTCCCCGGCGGCCCCGCTATCCCGGACTCTGGTAGCGGTCACGGTAACGGCGGGGCAGGGGGTGCTAAGAATCCCCGGCAGATGCCAGGCTACCAACCCCGACGACCTTTGGCCCTGGCAACTTATAACACGTGCACACTGCGGACCGACGAGAAGCTCACTGAACTGGAGGAAGAATTGAGCAGGTTACGATGGGATATTGTAGGATTATGTGAAGTCCGAAGAGAGGGGGAGGACACCATGATCCTCAAGTCCGGAAACCTGCTCTATTTCCGGGAGGGCGACCAACTGTCCCAGGGTGGTGTCGGGTTTATCGTCCACAGGTCCCTCGTCAACAACGTGGTCCAGGTCGAGAGTGTTTCGGCGAGGGTAGCGTACCTTGTACTCAGAATTACCAAACGGTATTCGTTGAAGGTAATACAAGTATACGCACCGCCCTCATATCGCTCCGACGACGAGGTAGAGACTATGTATGAGGATATTTCTAGAGCCATACATAGCTCCGAGGCCCACTATACCGTTGTGATGGGGGACTTTAACGCGAAACTGGGCAAACGAAGCGATGATGAGCTGAGGGTGGGGAATTTTGGATATGGAAGGAGGAATGCACGTGGTCATCTGCTGGCCGGCTTTATGGAGAAGGAGGGCCTCTTTATGATGAACTCTTTCTTCAAAAAGCCAAAACAGCGAAAGTGGACATGGTTGCATCCTAATGGCGTTACAAAAAATGAGATTGACTTCATCTTGTCGACGAAGAGGCACATATTCAATGATGTATCTGTGATCAATGCCGTAAAAACAGGAAGCGATCACCGATTGGTAAGAGGCACATTGAATCTTAGAATAAAACTCGAAAGGTGTCGACTGATGAAGTCTACGCTCCGACCAGCGCCTATCCAGCTCCAAAACCCCGAGAGCTTTCAGCTCGAATTGCAGAATCGCTTCGAATGCCTGGGAGACTGCGAAAATCTGGACGATTATAATGACAGGTTTGTGCAAATTGTCCAAACAGCTGGGTCTAAGGCTTTCAAAACCCGCCGTTCAAAAGGAACCAAAAAGATCTCGGACCTCACCAACAAACTCATGGAAGAAAGACGAAACTTGGTTCTGCAGTCCTCTGACGATGCTGCTCAGTATCGACGTCTAAACAGACAGATCTCCAAGTCCCTAACTCGCGATTTACGCCAATTCAACACTGACCGTATTGAAGAGGCGATTAAGCGAAATAAGGGCTCAAAAGTGTTTGCAAGGGGATCTGTCTGTTGGTCAAAGTCAACTGACCAAGCTGAAGACTGAGGATGGCAGAATCATTTCGTCGAAGCCAGAGCTGTTGGAAGAGGTTGAGAAGTTCTACGGACAATTATATACCAGCGTACGCACACCTGTCAGTAATCTGGGCAAAGATCCAAGAGCCAGATTGACCCGACACTACACCGAAGATATCCCGGACGTCAGCCTATATGAGATTAGAATGGCTCTCAAACAGCTAAAAACAATAAGGCACCGGGTGATGATGGAATCACGGCTGAGCTTCTGAAAGCAGGTGGAACGCCGGTATTAAAAGCTCTTCAGAAGCTATTTGATTCCGTCATACTCGAGGGGACAAACGCCTACGGCATGGCACAGAAGTGTGGTGGTACTTTTCTTCAAAAAAGGTGACAAAACCCTATTGAAGAATTATAGGCCTATCTCACTTCTGAGCCATGTCTACAAACTGTTTTCGAGAGTCATTACGAATCGTCTCGCTCGCAGGTTTGACGACTTCCAGCCTCCCGAACAAGCCGGTTTCCGAAAAGGCTTTAGTACCGTAGACCACATACATACGCTGCGGCAGATTATACAGAAGACTGAGGAGTATAATCAGCCATTATGCTTGGCGTTTGTGGACTACGAGAAAGCCTTCGATTCGATCGAGACCTGGGCTGTGCTACAGTCTCTCCAACGGTGCCAAATTGACTATCGATATATCGAAGCGCTGAAGTGTTTGTACGAAAACGCCACCATGTCGGTCCGTCTCCAGGATCAAGGCTCCAAACCTATCCAGTTGCAGCGAGGGGTGAGACAGGGAGACGTGATATCTCCGAAACTGTTCACCGCCGCCCTGGAAGATGTTTTCAAGCTTCTGGACTGGAGCGGACTCGGCATCAATATCAACGGCGAGTACCTCACTCACCTTCGATTCGCTGACGATATCGTAGTCATGGCTGAGACCTTGGAAGACCTAGGCACAATGCTCGATGGCCTCCGTAGAGCCTCTCAACAAGTGGGTCTAA
Organism: Ephestia elutella; assembly: GCA_018467065.1. Classification (NCBI taxonomy): domain Eukaryota; kingdom Metazoa; phylum Arthropoda; class Insecta; order Lepidoptera; family Pyralidae; genus Ephestia; species Ephestia elutella. The sequence goes on along the minus strand of CM031591.1, from coordinate 3,995,089 downwards.
AAATGAACATGGACAAGACGAAAATTATGTCTAATATCCGTGTCGCACCCACTCCTCTGAAGGTTGGAGACTCTACACTCGAAGTTGTTGACAATTATGTATACCTGGGACAAACAGTTCAGTTAGGTAAGTCCAACTTTGAGAAAGAGGTCAACCGTCGAATCCAACTCGGCTGGGCAGCGTTCGGGAAGCTTCGCGATATCTTCTCGTCCAAAATACCGCAGTGTCTCAAGACTAAGGTCTTTGACCAGTGTGTGTTGCCAGTAATGACATACGGAACAGAGACGTGGTCGCTTACTATGGGCCTCATAAGAAGGCTCAAGGTCACCCAAAGGGCGATGGAGCGCGCTATGCTCGGTGTTTCTCTGCGTGATCGAATCAGAAATGAGGAGATCCGTAGGAGAACTAAAGTAACCGACATAGCCCGCAGAATCGCGAAACTTAAGTGGCAGTGGGCGGGGCACATAGCTCGTAGAACAGATAGCCGTTGGGGCAGAAAAGTTCTCGAGTGGCGACCACGAACCGGGAAACGTAGTGTTGGCAGGCCTCCCACTCGGTGGACCGACGACCTGGTGAAGGTCGCGGGATGCGCATGGATGCGGGCAGCGCAGGGCCGGTCGTTATGGAAATCCTTGGGGGAGGCCTTTGTCCAGCAGTGGACGTCTTTCGGCTGAGAGATATGGAAACTCGAGTTAACATCATATCAATAATCAAAGGAATCAGGTCATACATCAGTATTCATGAATAACAAATAGCCTCTATGTAATCTACTGGATTACAGCTTGTAATTCAATAATTGTCCAACTGTAAACCATTTGTGTCATGTAAAATATGATTGTTGGACATTCGACACCAATGTAAATTCTACACCTAAAAATTAAAAAATTATAAGTGACCGAAAAAAAAGAATTCGTAAATAAATTATTTTTTAGGTTTTATTATTTATGAATTTTACAAAAATGTTGATTTGTCACGGATAGATTGTGTTATTTGTCTAAAATAAATGGTTAGGGCGATAAATTAAACTAATTAATTTGTAGGAACTTCAAATTATTATTTCCTTTTTATAAATATAGCTTGGAAGCCAATACGTCTGACACCTAGCACAGTGAACAAAAGAGAGTGAGTCAAATGACAACCGTTTTCGAATGAAGTAAACGAACTGAATGAACAAATATGGCGGTTCGATTTCAAATTCTAATATACGGTTTAATCAAAACAAAGATTGATTTTTGCAATTTAAATAAAATAAATCAACACGCCCCCTCAAAAATTAATCTCTTCATTATACAATCACAAAATCAATTTACTATTCAGAACATATGTAACTTCCAAGCAGGTCTGGGAATACAAAATAATGATCCAACATTTGTTGCAAGGATTAGGAAAACCCAGTAAAACCTAATCAGATCATTTTATCTTAATCATAATACAATCTCATTTGTATATTAATCAAAAAAATATATATACATACTTATAAAAAAAAAATAACAAAACAACAAATTATTATTCTATGCCGATTTTCCTCCTCAATTCCATAAATGTGACAGCAGGTAACGGCTTAGTCAACGCGTCCGCAAGTTGTTGACCTGTGGGAATGTAATTTAATTTGATTACATTTTGCTCTATTTGCTCCCTTGAAAAATGATACTTAATATCGATGTGTTTTGTACGCTTATGGTTAGTTGGGTTATTCGCGATACTAATGCAGCCATTGTTATCTTCATATATAATAATAGGAGTAACAATTTCCATATTAATACTTTTTGCTAAAGATTTAAGCCACAGGGCTTCCTGACCGCTTCATATAAGGCCATATACTCGGCCTCCGTAGAAGAAGCTGCTACTGACAGTTGTTTCTTTTGTACTCCAGGTTATTGTACACTGATCAAATAATTTAAATAGGTAACCGGTAGTACTTTTTCTGTCATTTGTATCACTTCCTCCCCAATCTGAATCGACATATCCCGATAAAATATTATTATATTCACATCTTTTATAACATAATTTTAAATTAACTGTACCTTTTAAATATCTAAGTACTCTTTTTAGACATTGCCACAATTCCTTGTTATTTTTATTTGTATACCTACTAAGTATATTGACACTAGTACTCAAATCAGGTCTAGTACATAACATTATATACATCAAACAACCTATAACATTGCGACATGGAGCATTATATGTTTCTTCTAAATTTAATGCTTCATAATTAAGTTTATTTTCTAACGGAGTATTAACAGGTTTGCAATCCTGCATATTAAATTTATTTAAAACTGTATTGATATATGCACTTTGATCTAACGTTATTTGATCATCGGATCGAGTAATTTTAATTCCTAAAAATAATTTGATGTCTTGCAAATCTGTCATCTGAAATTTACTCATTAAATATGTTTTAAAACTGGTCATTATATTTTTATCGCCACAAACTATTACTAAATCATCTACATATAGCACCACATATATATTTTTATCTCTATTACCTTTATCTAATACATAAATACATCTATCAACTGATGAATTTTGAAAACCCCTCTTTTTAAGTGATTGCTCAAAAACTTCAAACCAGCATCTAGCTGCTTGTTTTAGCCCATATAATGATTTGTTTAATTTACAAACATAATCATTTTGACTAGATACGCCTTCTGGGACTTTCATATATATTTCTTCTTTTAACTCGCCATTTAAAAAGGCGGTTTTTACGTCCATATGATGAACTAATAAATTAAATTGATTTGCAAATGCAATAATAAATCTAAAACTATCTATTCTAGCAACGGGTGCAAAGGTTTCGTTGTAGTCCATAAGATATTGCTGACTAAAACCTCTGGCGACTAAACGCGCCTTATATCTAGAAGGTTTTCCAAATTCATCATTTTTTATGGTAAAAATCCATTTGCAATCTACTATATTTTTATCAACTGGCTTGGGCACTAATGTCCAAGTATTATTTACTAAAAGAGAATTAATTTCATCTTGTATTGCATTTTCCCACTGAACTCTATCACTACTAGTTTTAATTTCCCTGAAATGTACTTGGCACTTTGCATAAAATTGATTGAGCACACATAAGGTAATCATCAATTTCCTTATACGAAACAGTGGGACGACTCTTGAGCCTATCACTCCTTCTAGGTGCAACATTACTATCTGTGCTTTCAGTATCTTTATTTAAAGAAGAACTATCGGTACTAATTTCTAACGGTTGAACTAAGTCGACTATGTCATGGTTAATTTTGCGAATTTTATGAGGACACTCATAATCATCAGATTTACAGTTACTATCTGATTTTGACCTGTCAGTACTTTGAGACTTCATTGACTTAATATGCGAATTTTTGTCGAATGTTAATACTATCACGAGAATTAAAAATATTCTCTTCAGGCTGTAACACAGGCCTGGACTGAAGAAAATTCGTCTCATCCACTATGACATCTCTGACAGTTACAAACTTTTCGCATTCGGGATTCCAAACTTTGTAACCGTTTGGTTCATATCCTACTAAAATACCTTTCCATGACTTTTCGTCGAATTTAGTTTTACTCGTTTTATCATGCACATAAACTGTCGAGCCAAAAACTCTTAAATACTTAATCTGTGGCTTTTTACCATGCCACATTTCGTATGGTGTTTTGTTTGTTTTCAAAGCATTAGTTGGTGTTAAATTAATTAAATAAACAGCGGTTTGTACGGCTTCACCCCAAAATACTTTTTCTAATTTTGCACCATTTATCATAGAACGAGCTTTTTTCAGTAATAGTTCTTACCATTCGCTCCGAGACACCATTTTGTTGTGGAGTTCTCGGAACCGTTAAGTGGTAAGTAATTCCCTTTTTCAACACAATAATTTTTCATATCGGTGGATAAATACTCCCCACCGTTATCACTATATAAATAAACTAATTTTAAATTAAATTTAGCTTCGCTTTTAGCAACGAAGTCTTTACAAGCAGGAAATACGTCCGATTTATTCGTTAATAGATACAGTTACCTTGATACTTAATAGATACAGATACCTTGGCACAATCAGTAGATGACCGGAAATAAATTTACAAAAGAATTTATTCGTTTCTTTTCAAAATTAAAAAAAAGTAAGAAATTAATTCTAGAAAACAAATAAAAAAACGAAAACAGAAAAATTATTGTTAGTGGCAGGATTCGATCCAGCTACTTCCAGTTACTTTCTTGAAATATTTACTAAAATATTTAAAAAAAATATAGAATTCTAAAAAACTAATACAAAACGCAAAAAAAAAAAATGGAAAAAAGTCACATCCGGCAGGATTCGAACCCTGTACTTAAAAATAATCCGCGGCTTCTACCAATAGGCCAACATGCATTGCTTGTAACTGGCGAAATTTCAAATGGGATTTGTCTAAAGGTACGCAAATTCACCCCTTTTTTTGGACTGCAAGGGTTGAAATTGTGAACAACCCTTTCTTATGTGGGCAGTATATTGTATAATGAAGACACTTACCAAATTTCACGTTTATAGCTTTTATAGTTTCGGTTTTGTGATGATAAATTAGTTTACCTCCCCTTTTTTACCCCGTTAGAGGTTGAATTTCAAAAAACGCTGAAACACGCCATTGGTTATTTTTGTTGAGAAGCATTCTTGCCAAGTTTCAAGTAAATCAGTGAAGATTTTAATTTTTTTTCATACAAACTTTGCTCTCAATTTTAACCCCCTTAGGGGTCTAATTTTGAAAAATCCTTTCTTATCTGAGCACTACGTATTAACATAAAACTTCGGTCCAAATTTCAAGTTTATAGCTTTTATGGTTTAGGCTGGGCGTTGATTTACCAATCACCCTTGTTCTTTTATATATATAGATATAGTGCCAATGGTGCAGCTAGGTTATGGCACAAATATACAGTAAATTATTATCAAGTACAACCTTGAATCGTATCCTAACTAAGTTATGCGTGATTTTGTTTGTTTGTTACCTCTTCACACTTTATCTACTGAACCAATCTTCCTGAAATTTCGCATACACATAGCTGGAAGTACGGAGAAGGACATAGTGTACCTTTCATCCCGGGAAAAAGCTCTGTTCGCGTGTGAAATTCACGCGGTTCGCTGCGTGCAAGTTGCATATAAAGATCTATGTGTGTAGAAAAATTAGTTGAAATCCGTCTAATTTTGCATGAATAAGCTACTGGTGATAAAAATCTTATAGGATAATTCAATCACACCTCCCCTTGAATCCATTTCAGTGTCCTTGGTGTTCTAGGTTAGCGTAAAAAGCAGCAATGCAGCGCGACGTGACGTGATGTGCAAATACCAAATGTATGTACGTAAATACGTATATACATGCGCCCTAGGTAAGGTAAAGTCTGTTTATTCATAATTGTCCTATTATCCAAACAATATTACTATGTCTTTTACTCATTTTACAACTATATAAATTCAAATAAGCTTTTTAGGAAATTACTTTCGTGGTTAAATAATGTTTTACTTTAGAATGTTTAGGTTTGAGCTAATATTTGAATTATTATCAACAAAATTCAACAAAAAGAACTGTGAAGATTGTTTACATAATAGGACAATTAAGAAAAAATGGAGTTTATGTTGTCGGCGTGTAATATTGCCTTGTAACATTGTGCAGCATTCTTTCGCTTACCTAGGACGCCGGGCAACCTCACTATGCAATTGAACAAGTTTGAACTAGTCTATTCACACAGTCAAGTTTGAATCGTCCTGTTGAAACTGTTCACAGGATGACGTTATTATCACATTATTGTGGAAGTTGGATTCGTGCTCAACATGAACTTGTATTGTGAAGCTATGGAATGCGGCTTTGCTACTGTGGGAATTTTGGGATTATATGATAAGGACATGTCTTGAGAAGGGAAGAAAACCACTCTACAAAGAGGACCTTGAATACGAAAGTGAAGCTAGGAATAGGGGAACACCAAAGCTTTGGTCCTCTCTCTTCTCTCTTCAGCCATTTTCAACCCTATGGGTGTAGGCCTCCTTCATCGTATGCCACTTCTCTCGGTCTTGGGCAATCTCAATCCATTTCACGCCTGCTGTTCTTTTAACATCATCCGCCCAGCGCATTTGCGGTCTTCCCTGTGCTGTGGGCGTGTTTCGCCCCACGGTCTCCACTCCACCAGAGCTTTGCACCATGAACTTTCTTTCCTGGCGACATGGCCGGCCAGCCCATTGCCACTTTGGCTTCGCAATACGTTTGATGACATCCGTGACTTTACTGTGACTTCTGAGCCACTCATTTGTCTTGCGGTCTTTAAGCGTGACACCTACCAGTTTTCACTCAATTGCCCTTTGAGCGACTCTGAGTTTGTGTAGGGTCTCCTTCGTAAAACCTTACCTTTGGTATTACCTTATTAATCAAACCATTCGTCAATATCTTTGCAAAGAAAAATTGGGTAGATTGCATCAAGGAGAGCATAAATAAAATGGGAATGTCTAGCGAAATGAAGAGCAATAAAACGAAATGGAAGGAATTGACTTACTGTACAATTATATGTTAAAATGGTCAAGGAGAAAAAGGCTTATATCCGGATTCCCAAAATTCCCACCTCACTTGGTTCTGTCTACCCCACAAGGATAGACAAAAGTCATTCTATCTATAGACAGCAAAACAAACAAATTGGGTAACAAAAATAAAACACTCACAATGCCTTCTCCATTTCACACACTATTCGTACCTTATAAATCATCTTAATACGTATTACCATTGCTTTTAATTCATGTGTACGATTTTAATTACCAGAATCAATTAAAACTATTAATGCCAATAATTATGTAATTACATGCCACGCCAGATGTTTGTTTCAATTAATTAAATTTTCCATGGATTCCGTTATTTACAGAAACTTAATTAAATTTAGCCTAGAGGCTAACTAATTCGTTAAAGCTCATTACAAATGTTAGTAATTTTTTTTTTTTGTTTTTAACCCCCATAGTAAAACGAATGATAATATCAGTTAAAATATACTTGTATATTTTGTCTGTTAAGGCAACATTCTCTTTAGCTAGGATAGATTATTTCACCATACGAAGGTTTCATCATACGAAATTTTGTTAATTTTTGCGTTATATTAGACTTCTACATTATTATAAAACAAAAATAGTTGAATGCAATCAGTTAAGTCATTCTCAAGTTATAGCTTAACATAAGAGAAATAATAATTATTTTTTAAATAAGTATACTTCTCGCATGGCTTTTAAATATTACATTCACTCACATTATACATTAAAAAAGAAAGAACTATATTAAAATCTTAAATTCCAACAGTTATAACATGCCACTAAAAAGCAAGCTGGTATTTTTTGCGCTAAAACCTTCTTTTCAACTAAAAACAACCTTGGCATCAAAAGAATTCATTAGCACTTTTTTTAGAAAAACACCTTACTTTTTAACGAGCGTTAAGCTAAACAAAATGGCGGACTTAGGCCAAGTTTTTTGGGCTTAGATCCACATAAATCTGGCTAGGTAATGAAGCTTTGGCGTTACTTTTTTCGTATAATATATGGGTTTCGTAATGCGTATTTAAATACGAAATCTTATTCTTGTGAAAATTTGGTCGCGTATTTATGAAGTTCTAGAAGTGACATATATTAGAAATCAGCCCGTAACGCGTTTATCCTCTTTCGTTTATTTATACGTGCGCTGGCACATTCATAACTATCTCATCTGTCACAAATTTAAACTATATTGATTCATGTTGTATTCTTCATTTTTGGATGTCATTCTTGACCCAGTTTCTATCGCAGTTTATATAAGTTACTTTTATTGTGATGCTAAAATAAAACTGTTTTAAAATATTATAATACTAGCTTTTGCCCGCGGCTTCGCCCGCGTGAATTTCCCACGGGAACAGTGCTTTTTCCCGGGATAAAAAGTAGCCTATGTGCTATTCCAGGTCATTATCTACCTCTGTACCAAATTTCATCGAAATCCGTCTAGTAGATTTTGCGTGATTGAGTAACAAACATCCTCACAAACTCACAAATTCACAAACTCACATCCAAACATTCGCATTTATAATATTAGTATGGATAAGTAAAGTGTCTATTTTAGATTTTATTTGTTTTTTTTTTTGTTTTTTTTTTTCGGAAGTGATTTTAAATTAATAGTGTACAATGTATTGTAGTTGTGTGTGTGTAATTTAAAATCACTTCCAAAAAAAAATCCCCTGAGATTATATTATTTCGGAGTCTACAACTCTCCAAGCTGATGCTACTGTGAATTTCCCACGGGAACAGTGCTTTTTCCCGGGATGAAAGGTACCCTATGTCCTTCTCAGTATGTGTATGCGAAATTTCAGGAAGATTGGTTCAGTATATAAGCGTGAAGAGGTAACACACAAACAAATAAATAAATAAACTCACTTTCGCATTTATAAATTATTAATATTAGTTAGGATTAGGATTACCTATTGATTTCCTTTACCTTTCACTGAGCCAAATGCACAGATTGCGTGGGAAATTCACGAGGGCGAAGCCGTGGGCAAAACGAGTGATTTCTAAATGGGACTTCGTATGACAGTGAAAAGCGGTGACGTCACTTTTAAAGAGACCAAAAAGTGTTTCCAATCTTTAATGAGAACTAGAAAATAGTACCTTAACCATTTTAGTTATCATCTGCCTTACCTTTCCCATCATCTGGGTAAACCATGTAATAGATAAAACCATTTATGGTACTGCCGTCACAGGGCGGGCGCTTCATAGAAACAGGGCGTCAAATATACCTACAACTACTACAAATGAAACTGTATATCCGTGAACACGTCAGTAACACGTCAATGTGTGCGTTTTCATAGTCATAGCGTCCCAATACGCACGAGAACCGGGAAGAAGTGCGGGTGCGGGGGGTGCCATATAGCGGGAGGGGCAGGGAGTTTCCTTTCTGTACGTAGTACTTATTTTAATTCTGTGCTGCCGTATCTGTATGATTGCCAACTCTACGTCAGTTCCGATAACTTTTCCGCCGTATAATGGGTGAACACCTTAATGGCGCAAAGGTGAAGTTTCGATAGGATTTCTCACAAATCAATACGTAATTTAACTTATTGCCAAGCCAATTCTCCCGCAATTTCTGGAAATATACGGACAGGCGCGAATTCTAAATTTGTTTACTAATGAGATATAAATAAGTTTATTTGGAACCTTGAAAATTTAACTTAATCCAAGATCGTTACAAAATTAATTTTTGAGTGTGCTTTTGTCGGTAGTTTTTGTAATTTTTCTTTAGATTTCTTTAGATTTCTTTATTTCTGAATTCACAGCGTTACAGAGTTAACTTTTATACTAAAAATTACATTTTAAGAAAGGCCAATAACGAATTCACTAGTAAATCAGTACGTAGCGATTAAAAAATTAGACAAATGATACGTATACCACCCAAAAGGATGTTCCATAACGAGTAGACATCTTAGTGCTGAATTATACTTATGAATTTGTGAATTTAACAATAATATAGCAACCTTATATGTATATATATTGAAAATACCTTCGTGAAGTACAGAAAAATTATAGGACAAAAACCATGTGATAGAACATTACAGATCAGTTCACAACCCATTCTCTTACCCCTATCAACCGCTCACATTCACCCACATAAGATTCTAGCTATTTCCGATTTGAATTTAGATTTAGAAAGGTGGAATATGTCAACATTGGAGAATTGTTTATTATATGTATTAACAAGTCTGGTTAGTACTGAATTTTGTGAATATTTTGTTTTATGCCAAGGTACGTAAAATAATTTATGTTGTCGCAAACGACGCCGAGAGGGTACCGATAATCCCTCTTTCAATAATAAATAGTAATTTTTCTCTTTCTTATTTTCTTTTTTATTTTGCTTTTTTTCTTTCTTATTTTTCTTTACATATAATCTGTAATTATGCAAAAGCTGTATGTAAAACTGGATTTATTAAAGAGCCTAATAGAAGCCAAAACAATTTTTTCAGAATTTTTGCTTGTCTATCAGTATCCACATCACGCAATAACTTCTGGATGAAATTTTCGATACGCCACCCCTTATAAGCCGAGTAAAATCAAAGTCAATGTCAATCGTTTTTTATTTAAATAGGCTTAAAAATAGCATTATATAGCAGTAATCTGAGATATTACACACAGTAAATTGGCGCAAACGAAGTCGCTGTCATTACTAATTCTTTTTCTGTCTGATAAGACTTTAATTACTTATTCCATGCTTCATAAGGCACTTTAAACAGGCTGATTTACCAACCCACTTGATAAAAGTAATGAGAAACCTCACTTATTATGAAAACAATACTCGCAAAATAAATATATACTCCATGCTCGTGGAATTGAAAAGGTACGTACAAAAGCATTGAATACATAATAGTACCTGTATAAAAGCATAAGGCATTGAGTGCAAGCTGTAGTTTTGCTTAATTACAGCCGCTTATAGCAAGACTTGGATCATATGCAATGCCGGTTTTAGGCTAAGGGACAGTTGACACTTTTCCCGCAAATTTTTCGGAAGATACGTTTTTGATCAGAGAATTTGGAGTAATTGACCGAGCGAGCGAAGCGAGCGAAGGTCTCTAAATCGAGTTGGGGGCAGAAACACATTGTTTGTATGTATGTATGTATGTATGTATGTTTGTACCGCGATAACTGCCGAACCGATGGTCCGGTTTTGATGAAATTTGGTAGGCATGTAGGAAATATCAATAGAATTTTCAAGTTCGTTGGGCATCAAAATCGGTTCAATAGTTTTTGAAATATTAATAAAAATGTCCGCGATTATGTAGCAAACGAAACCATAGCGTGTTCTAACTTTGGATAGCGCCATCTACATTTTACTTAGGGAACTGAATTATGTTAGAAAAGTCGAAATCAGATCTAAGCAGTGGTTATAGAGTTGTAGATGATTTGTAAGGTACACCCTCATATTACAAATTATTATTTAAAAAACAATCATTTTATAAACAACTTTGTAAAACTATACATTTGAAAAACATATGCTTTGACAAACTCATTCTTTTAAAATGGATCATTTTACAAACTAATTACTAGACAAATATTGTTTTTTTTTTCAAATTATCATTTTACAAACAAATTATTTAACTAAATTTTCAATTGGTAAAACAACATTAGACAAAATATCTTATGGCAAATACATCGTTTGATAAATATTATTTACCAAAACTAGACGATATGAAGTTTCAAGTTTAAACTTACTGACCCAAGATTTTCATCGTAGGGTTAGGTACAGAAGTCATTACTCGTCTTTTATTTGTAAATTAACTCACAAATCGTATTGTGACATAATATCAACATGCTAATACCTTTTATTGTGTCACACCGGGTGGGGGACCTGGTAACCTGCAACACAGGATCTTTGATACCTAGCGCGGGCACCAGATCTCCACAACGATACTGTCCTTTATGGTATTAAATTTAATTATTGTTTATCACATACCTATGTAATGTAGTCCAAGGCCATTTGTCGTGGAGTAAATAAACATTTTTTATTTTTTCAATAAAAAAAAAGAAAGTTTGTCTCCAAACGATCTAAACTATAAGTTAGGTTCAGGTTATTTTTTTTATGACCACCCGGAAAGACTTGAGGGCAGAAAATAAGTTGGGTTCACGTTATTTTTTTATGGCCGCCCGGAAAGACTTGAGGGCAGATTATAAGTTGGGTTCGGGTTATTTTTTTTACCACCACCCGGAAAGACTTTGACGGCGGAAAAAAGTTAGGTTCAGGTAATTTTTTTTATGATCACCCGAAAAGACTTGGAGAGCGGAGAAGAAGTTAGGTTTAGGTTATTATTTTTTTATGACCACCCGGAAAGACTTTAAAGGCGGAAAAAAGTTAGGTTTAGGTTATTTTTTTATGACCACCCAGAAAGACTTTGAGGGCGGAAAAGAAGTTAGGTTCAGGTTATTTCTTTTTATAACCATCGGAAAGTCTTTGACGGCGGAAAAAGTTAGGTTCAGGTAATTTTTTTTATGACCATACCCGGAAAGACTTGGAGTTGTTTGTAAAATGATTGTTTTTTAAACAATAATTTGTAATATGAGGGGGTACCCAAGATTTTATATATTTTGATGATTGATTAATACTATTAAGAGGTCTTCCAATTTTTTTATATTGTAAATTATACTATTTCTTTAACTGCGTTTTACCCTGCTCATCAGCACTCTTCAGTCATATACTATACATACATAAGAGTAAATCAATAAAAACGCGAGTAAAAATCGCGAGGTCTAAGTTCGCGGCGAACTACTAGTAAGACAGACTTGTGACGGAGAAGCCCCTTATTTACTTACACACTGTTTGCTTTTTTGATGTTAAATATCTATGCTTGTGTAGTGCTGTGCCGTTCCCGAAATTTTCAAAGAAACAGCGGAAATTTTCTTGGAAATTTCTCGGGAATGGAAAATTTTCCTAAAAACCCAAGAAATGTTTGAGAATTTTCGGGAACAGGAAATTTCTCAGCGGCACTTCGCTATGCTTGAAAAAATAGGCCTTTTTACAAGCTTTTATTTAAATTGCAGTATGTTCGTTCGGGTCAAAGCTAAATTGGAACTACATACCTTCTTCCGTTTGACCTACATACTTAGTTAAAATATATGGTTTTGATGTCATCTCCTAGACTATATAGCCTGCAGCAATCAAGTGCACACGATCGTTGCATTTCACTACACGACATTTTTCACCGAGAGAAATAAAACTCTCTTATAAAAGCCCTTTTAATATGTTGTAGCAGCTTGTTTTCCGTGACACAGTTTTTTTTGAGAAATAAGTAGATGTTTTGTGTCTTTAAAAAAAAAAGTAAAAAATAATTTGTTGTTTTTTAAATAAATAAAAAATTGTTGAATAGGCACTACGCATCACCCAGGTTTCCTGAAGGTGGTCTACATCGAAGAGGAAGGCCAAGGAAAAGATGGCGCGACGACCTTGACGCTTTCCAGCCGGATTGGTCGAGCGTTGCTATGGACAATAATGGACATGTTGCTATGGATACGTGTGCAAGTGGGGGAGACCTTTGCCCAGCTGTGGGACAATATAGGTTAAAAAATATATACACAATGTGTCCCGTCATCAATGTCGGAGCCTTTAATGGTATGTTATATGACATTTTTATGGACGAATCTCCACTCAAAACCTTTTTTTCTTTTACTGTAGTAAAATGGCAGCCATTTTGTTTTTTTCGGGCTCATGTACTCATTTCCAATCGTAACTAGGTGTAAAAGTGCTATCGACATTAAATCTAATCATGTAGACAACAATAATGTTACGGGCTACTGGTCCGTGGATTTGGATAAAAACACCTGATGACACTGATGAGACTTTATTCAGTACACCACAAGAGTTTCCACACAACGATGTCCAAATTGTCCAAACACAATGATCAGAGTCCAGTAATTATCGCCGAGTTATCACTTAGTACTTCGCACTTGTATCACTTCGATCTTTCACTTAGCTCGTCTAAAGATGAACTGTTCTCGGCGCTTAACAACCACGCTTATATAGGCAGATAATTTCGCTCTACTAACTTCTCGAACATTCGCGGCCGAACTGTATCGAACGATCGAGTATATTGCTATCCCGCTCTCACACATGGCTGTTCCTTTCCTTTAGGTTGCAAGCGACTATAAACCTTATCTGTTTGGTACGTAAGGCTCATTATTGCTTGCACCACCGATCATTTCTAGAACAGAATAGGGTTCACGAAGCGTAAGTCTAGAACATTCCAGTTTGCGTACTTTTCTAGACTTCGCCGGTGCGTTTTCGTAACACTGCCCCCTTTTCTTAGAGATGCTCGTCCCGAGCATCATCATTACTACCGTGATATTTCGCCAGACGGTCGATGTGGACAATTTTCATTGCTCCTCTCGGCTGTCGTTGGATCCTGTAAGTCACATCATTCAGTCGTGTGATCACTTTGTACGGGCCCTCCCATTTAGTCTGTAGCTTCGGTGATTTCCCTTTTCGGCGAGTAGGGTTATGCAGCCATACTAAACTGCCTTCCTCGAAACCACCTGTATTAGTTCTTCTGTCGTATCTGGTTTTCATGTTCTCGCTTGACTGCAATCCATTTTCTCTGACTAAATCATGGATGTTCCGCATCCTCTCCCGTAGATCAGAGACGTAACCTTGCACAGTTTGAGATTCCTCAGGTGGCCCTCCAGTTAGTAAGTCTACTGGCAACCGAAGTTCTCGACCATAATTCACTAAAGCCGGAGTCGCTTTTGTACTCTCGTGTTCCGCTGTTCTATATGAGAGGAGGAACAGTGGAATGTACTTGTCCCAGTCTTTCTGGTGATTGTCCACTATTTTTGCCAAATGCCTCTCCAATGTCTGGTTAAATCGTTCCACCATACCGTCAGACTGAGGATGGTACGCAGTCGTACGTGTTTTGTGCATTCCCAAGAGCTTGCATACCTCTTGAAATAGTTGGGACTCAAAGTTTCTTCCTTGATCTGAATGGATTTCCAGAGGCACGCCATAACGACAAATAACTTCTTCAACAATCTTGGTAGCGACGGTTATAGCTTCCTGATTGGGTATAGCGTGGCGAACACTTCTGGCCATTTGGTAAAATAATCCATGACAACCATGAAGTACTTATTCCCCGACTCAGTCACAGGGAATGGCCCAGCTACATCCACTGCAATGCGTTCCCAAGGCGCACCAATGTTATACAGCCTCAAGTTCCCTCGACTCCGTGTTTGTGGACCTTTTACTGCAGCGCATGTAGTGCATTTACGGCACCAATCCTGCACATCCTCACGACAGTGGAGCCAATAAAACCTCTCTCGTACTTTTGTTAGTGTCCTCTTGACGCCAAGATGACCTCCCGAAACACCATCGTGTACTATACGGAGAACCTCCGGAACTTTGGATCTTGGAACAACTACTTGTAGGTGGAACTCTCTACCGTTAGTCTTTTCCCATTTACGGTAAAGTATGCCATTTTGTAGAATAAAGCTGTCCCATTGTGCCCAGTATGCCTTCGTTATAGCGCTCGTAGGTGCCACATCGCTCCACGTTGGTTTAACGTCCCCTTGTTTCTTCCACATAACGATGTATCGGAGATCCTTATCATTTTCTTGAGCTTTCCTCATTGCGTCGTCTTCCCAAGATTCCAAAGGAGTTGCTCGAGTAAGTTTCAGAGTCAGTTCTTTCGACTCTTGTCTGATGCAGTGCTTACAGTCCTCTGGACATGGTCTCCTGGAAAGAGCGTCCGCGTTTCCATGGGCCTTTCCGCTACGGTGTTCGGTATGGAAGTCATACTCCTGCAATTGTTCAATCCAACGTGCTACTTGACCTTCAGGGTTTTTAAACTGCAATAACCATTTTAATGCTGCGTGATCGGTACGCAGTAAAACTTTCTGCCGATGAGGTATTTGTTGAAATGTTGCAGGGTCTTGACCACAGCCAAAAGTTCTCTCCTCGTAACGCAGTAGTTTCTTTCAGGCCTCGATAACGACTTGCTGAAGTAAGCAATAACGACCTCCCTGTCTCCCTGTTTTTGAGACAGAACTCCGCCGATTGCCGTATTACTTGCATCAGTATCGACGATGAATTGGCCCTCTGGTTGTGGATATCCCAAAACAGGTGTCTCACATAGATGTTTCTTCAACTTTTCGAAGGAATCCTCGCAGGTCTCGTCCCAACAGAATGCTCGTTTATCCTCGGTCAGACGATGCAAGGGTTTGGCAATCTCCGAAAATCCCTTCACAAACCGCCTGTAGTAAGAGCATAGGCCGAGAAATGCGCGTACCTCTGTTTTGTCTTTAGGAGTGGGCCACTTTTTAACGGCTTCTACCTTCTCTGGATCAGTCTGGATGCCTTCACTGGTAATAACGTGGCCGAGGTAGCTCACTTTGTTCCTGAATAAATGACACTTCTTTGGATTTAATTTCAGCTTGGCTCCATGTATCTTAGCAAAAACTTGCTCCAGGTTTCTCAAGTGATCCTCAAAATCACGTCCAACGATGATAATGTCATCCAGGTACACCAAGCAGGCTTCTCCAACCAAGCCTGCTAGGACACATTCCATCAGTCGTTCGAAAGTGGCTGGTGCGTTACATAATCCGAAGGGCATGACGTTGAACTGCCATAAACCTTTGCCTGTTGAGAATGCTGTCTTCTCTTTATCCTTCGGGTGAATTTCCACCTGCCAATAACCAGATTTTAAGTCCAAGGTTGAGAACCACTTCATGCCACTCAGAGTATCCAATGTGTCATCGATTCGTGGCAATGGATAACTGTCCTTCTTGGTGATGTCATTGAGCCGTCTGTAGTCTACACAGAATCGCGTACTACCATCCTTCTTCTTTACCAGCACAACAGGTGAACACCATGGACTCGAAGATGGTTCAATTATCTTATTTCTTTCCATTTCCTCCAACAGATCTTTGACCTCTTTTTCTTTCGCTATTGGTATTCGCCTTGCTCGTTGTCGAATGGGTCCCTCAATCCCGGTGTCAATTCTGTGTTGTACCAAAGATGTTCTTCCAATGTCTCCTTCTTGGTTAGTGAAGATATTTGCAAAGCGTAGTAGAAACTCCTTTGCTTTAAGGCTCTGGGAGTAAGTCAAGTTGCTTTTGCAGTCATCAAGAAGCTGTTTGACCGTAGCATTATTTCTGTCTTTTATTCCGTCTGAGCTTAGCATTGAACTGCATCTCTTCATCCAAAGGACTTCTTCGCATCTTCCTATGACGTCACCTTGGCTTAAGTTAACCTCATGGTCATCCAGATTCACAACTTTGACAACAGCTGTATCTTTTCCCTAACCAAAGTTCTGGCGGTTATGAGTTTCCGGGTCGTTGTCTTAGAAGGTACTTCTTCAATCAGTACACATCTACTCGACTTGTTGTTTCGGTTAGATGGCAACTTTACCAATACCTTAGCCTCCGTGCGTCCGGGTATGACGATGTTTCTTAGGCAGGTAACCTTGCCGTTGACTCCTCCAAGTATGAATATTTCTTCTTCACCGCACTTGAAAATTCCATCAGCAACATCTATTCTGCAGTTGTTTTTCTTCATGAAATCCAGTCCCAATATGCAGTCGTCCACTATGTCAGCTACAATGACGTCATGATGGTACGCCGCTTCTCCCATGTACATCGTAACTGACATCTCTCCAAAGACGGGTATTGGCTGGCCGGAGGCGGAAAGAAGCCGGCAAGTGACTTTCCTCTTGCTTCTCATCTCGGACTTCACTATATCCGGTCGAACTATTGTTCTAGAGGCTCCTGTGTCGATCGTTATTTTACAGTCATTACCATTTATTTTACCAGCTATTGCAATGCTTTTCCCATTGCATACCTGTGAGATGATGGTTGCTGGGGCTTCTTTCGCGCCGCCAGCCAGTACTCGCCCCTTAGTTCTGGCTGTTACTCGTTTCCCTGATCCATAGTCGACGAAGATTCACGACTCTTCGTCAGCTCTTCAACCAGGTCCTCGAGTTTCTTCTTTGTAGCTGCACATGAGTCCTTCTGTGGACAATGGAACTGCATGTGCCCTCGCTCTCCACACTTGTAACACATGACCCCAGAGCCCTTCTTGCGTGGAGCCCTTACCTCGTTGACTTCCTCCGTCACTTCTCGCACTTTGTGAACCTGTCGCAAGTCGTGCCTGACAGCTTCGACTTCCAGTGCATGGGCCAGTGCTTCCTTCAGAGAGGCGTGATGGCGGAGCCTTACGGCAGCTCTCACTTCCAGATCCTTGATGCCGTCTACGAAGGCTTGCACGGTGTTGGTTACCACCATGTTCGCCTCTGCTGATGGGTACGCTTTTCTAACAAGCTTCTCTATCT
Organism: Ephestia elutella; assembly: GCA_018467065.1. NCBI lineage: Eukaryota > Metazoa > Arthropoda > Insecta > Lepidoptera > Pyralidae > Ephestia > Ephestia elutella. The sequence continues at coordinate 3,977,304 of CM031591.1, read as the reverse complement.
CTAGAGCCCATTGCTGGAGTCCTTCTCCTGAGCGCTGGACTCTGTCGCGCAGTTGAGCTCTGAATACATGTTCCAGATGCCTCTCTCCATATCGGGATTCAAGAGCCTCCAAAAGATCTTTAAATCCAGCGTTAGGTAGCACCTCCAGAACGTCCACAGCTTTCCCTCGGAGCGAGCCAGTGAGGGCGGTTAAGCACTGGTCGTCTGTCCACCCATTGGCAGTGGCGATCGTCTGGAACTGTTGCCGATATGCAGCCCAGGATGAGGTGCCATCATACGGAGGCAACTTCACATTGGGTCCACGGACTGCACCTACAGAACCGCATGGTGCGACTGATATTCCAGTGGTTTCCAGACGAACAACCTTTTTCTCTAACTCTGTAAACCCGATCTTCATGTTGTCCATGTCATTCCCAAGGCTGGTGACCCTTTCGTCCATTAAATCTACATCCTTCCGTAATTCGGTTACCACACCGCTAACCTCGCATACTGCCGACAACACTTTTTGTTCCAACTCCTTTTGTGTAGCGAGTTGTAGATCTTGCACAGCAGTAAATTTTTGATTCAACAGTGCCTCCTGTGCCTTAAGTTGACGTTCTTGAGCAGTGAATTTACTCTCTAGTTGCTGTTCCTGAGCTGTAAATTTATTCTCAAGCATCCTTATCAGGCCCGTTAAATCAAAAGTGGGCGTGGCCTGGTGGGCGGGGCCAGTGGGCGGAGCCATAGGGGTCGTGGCCTGATGGGCGTGGCCAGTGGGCGGAGCCACGCTCGGAGTAGGTGGGGCCACAGGGGGTGTGGCCTGGTCAGTAGATCCAGTGGAGGAGGCTTCAGCAGCACGCTGCGCCCGCGTCTTGACACCCTCGCCGGTGACGTCGTTGTCTCTCGGAGTCAATGGCATTATCCAAATTCCGCTTCTGACACCAAATGTTACGGGCTACTGGTCCGTGGATTTGGATAAAAACACCTGATGACACTGATGAGACTTTATTCAGTTCACCACAAGAGTTTCCACACAACGATGTCCAAATTGTCCAAACACAATGATCAGAGTCCAGTAATTATCGCCGAGTTATCACTTAGTACTTCGCACTTGTATCACTTCGATCTTTCACTTAGCTCGTCTAAAGATGAACTGTTCTCGGCGCTTAACAACCACGCTTATATAGGCAGATAATTTCGCTCTACTAACTTCTCGAACATTCGCGGCCGAACTGTATCGAACGATCGAGTATATTGCTATCCCGCTCTCACACATGGCTGTTCCTTTCCTTTAGGTTGCAAGCGACTATAAACCTTATCTGTTTGGTACGTAAGGCTCATTATTGCTTGCACCACCGGTCATTTCTAGAACCGAAGAGGGTTCACGAAGCGTAAGTCTAGAACATTCCAGTTTGCGTACTTTTCTAGACTTCGCCGGTGCGTTTTCGTAACAATAAGAAAGATGTTTCAATATGAAGGGCAACAAAAAAAAAACAAAAAATAGAAAAGCAAAAAAAAAATATTTGTATTTTTTTTTTAATTATTAGCTTGTTGTGGTAAAAAGTAGCCCATTAGACTGTTCATTTTTTATTTTAAACCAAAAGTTAAAAAATAAAAATAAAAAAAGTTTTGTGTGGTGATTTGTACATAAAAAATGCCATATAACATACCATTAATTAAAGGCTCCGACACTGATGACGTTACACATTGTATATATTTAGCTCCACTACTTATTTACCTACTCGAATACCACACTATAAACACGAGCAAGTTTATAACACCTGATTTCAGGAAACCGAAGCTGATGTTATAAATTTTAAAGCAAATCCCTTCGGATTTTGCGGAAATATTATACTGAAGACACCAGAGGGAGTTTGTTTATAGACGTTCATAAAGTGCATGGACTCTGTGTTTATTGCCATAGAGGCGATTTTTAATTGAATTAGTGGGTTTTGAATCTGCAATTTTATGAGTTTCACGCCACAGATTATAGACTGTTCTCGGATAATATTAATTTTAGATTACGAATTTTTAATTTTAGCACTTTTTTCGGTGAACGTTTTGTTTTTATTATGTTTTTATTTATGCTTTGCCGGAAGATTATTAAAAGTCGATTTATTGTTTTTTTTAGGTTATAAATTAATTAAAAGAAATATGAAAGGCTTTCATCTGAAATTATAGGATTATTCTGTAATTATTCAAAATATTTGTTTAGAAATAAATATATATACATTTAACACTAAATACTAAAATATAAACTAAAACTAACTTAAAAAGAAACTAAAACTTAACTAAAAAATAAATCCTAATAAATTACAATCCTGTAATTAACGCATTTATTTTTTTAATATCCATTTTTTCTTTAATTTCCATTAAACATTTTGAATTCCAAAAAAAAGAATCTTGTGTCCTTCCAAGAACAGTTAGAAGATAAAATTTCATCAAATTCTATCACATTCTGGCATTTTTCAAGCGACATGACATTTTTAGGAACTCAATTTGAAACCTATCCGTAACTTTTTTATAACCTTTTCAAATAAAAGTTTCATCCATTTTTTAACTATTCACGGGACGGCATGGCTACGAGTATTGACAAAAAAAAATTGTGTCTGTGGAAATTGATTTCAAAAGAGATTTCAACTATTAAAGTGTAAAAATTGAAGAGCTTGGCAGCATAGTGGTTCGCGGGCTCGGCCTGCGATAACGGCGGTTAAGCAACATTCTCAATGGTCGGTCACGGGATGGGTGACCATAAATGTATAATTTCGAACTCCTTCGTGCTTCGGAAGGCACGTTAAGCCGTTGGTTCAGGTTGTATTTGCAGTCGTTGAAACCCACCAATGGGTCCACGTGGTGGAGGATGGCCCATCCTCCTTCAATTCATAAGGAAGATCAATGCCCCAGGAATAAGAACATTAAAATGGTTAATGATGATGAAGAGTAAAAATTGAACTTAGCACAGGGTATCGTTCACAGGTCGTCAAAAATTTAACTGCTTGAGTCGACAAGCCGATTAAGATGGTATGGTAACTACGGCAATTAATGCTAATGTTGAAAGTAAACAAAGAGCAGAATGAAGCGAACGGAGTGATGTCATTCACTCTAAGGCAACACTTGGTGCTGGCAACACAAAGTGGTACAAAATGATCTGTAAACTAAACAGAAAACAAATAAGAATTTTAATGGGAGCCCTGACCGGACATTTCGAATGTCGTGGGCACCTGTTCAAGTTAAAACTTATCGAAAGCCCTCTATGTCGGGTGTGTGCAGAAGTAGAGGAGTCTATGGAGCACATTATGTGTGAGTGTGACTCGCTGGCTAACAAGCGGCTGGCCCTCTTTGGAACTGCGTATCCAGAACTGGAGGACTACAGGCACTTCGCAGCCGGTGATATCCTGAAGCTTTTGCAGTCCTTGTTCAGGAATCCCGCTGTGTGTGAGTAAGGCTTGGGGGTACAAAAGGGTCCAAGACTCGACGTGCTACCGTAAACACGGACCCCGCAGTAAGATAAGATAAGATAATGAGATGATATCGACATTTAAAATAGCTGGATGGCTTACTGCCTATTGTATTACGTCTATAGCCATCAAAACTACCTATAAAATCAACAATAAGTACATTATTTCCAAATTGTGTAATACAAACCAACAACAAAACCACAATTCAATTATTTTTGATAAAGTATGTTGGGGGTCGGTAGATATAAAATTCAATCGATATTTTTTTATTTATTTATCTAAGCATAATAAATTAATTACAAAGTTATGAAGTAAAAATATTGACATCAAAGTAACTAAAACATAACATTTTATGTATGAACACAGAACTCTCGACTATGTAAACTCCATTTTTTCTTAATTGTCCTATCATGTAAACAATCTTCACAGTACTTTTTTTGAATTTTGTTGAAAATAAATCAAATATTAGTTCAAACCCAAACATTCTAAAGTAAAACATTAATTAACCGCGAAAATAATTTCCTTAAAAGTCTATTTTAATTTATATTGTCGTAAAATCATAAAAAGACATGGTAAGATTGTTTACATAATAGGACAATTATGTATAAATGGACTTTAATATGTTTGTTTACATTCAACGCCAATAATGGCCAGACCGCATAAACTAATACTACTTGTCTAGTCCACAAAATGTAGATCCATTTCTGACCGCAGGAAACCTAATCACTTTGGAGTAAACAAAGTTACTAAGTTTGAGCTAACCTAACCTTAAACCTTAGGCTTAATCTCCACCAAAGCTGAAATAAGAATTGTATACAGGGTGTTTGGGAGAACAGCTAAATTTTTTTGAGATTTCAGAGTCGATCCCTTATAAAAAGTCGCTCATATTTATGAGTACTTTTACCCCTAGAGAGGTAGCAGGTGTATTAACTGCGCCCCTTGGCACCTTTCCCGTGGCAGTTTAGAGATAAATTATTGGTCAAGTGCGTGTCGGGCCACGAACAATGTAGGGTTCCGAAGGTACCTATCCTGTAGAAATGCGGACACATGAACTTGATATTTACTTCCACTTAAAAATAACTAATGAAAATAACCTATGTTCAAAAAATGTTCTTCAGACACTCATAATATTTTTAAAAGACCTATCAAATGATACCCCACACGATGGTATAATCGAGAGAAAAAAAATCATTCCCACTTTAGGTGTAGGGGAGGCCCCCTAAAATTTATTTCCTAATTTTATTCTACAGTTCGCTCAGCGTAATAAATATGTATATCTCTACCAAATTACAGTTTTCTAGTACTAGTAGTCTCTGAGATTAGCCGCAGACAGACGGACGGACGGACGGACGGACGGACAGACATGACGAAACTATAAGGGTTCCTTGTTTACTTAGGAACCCTAAATAAATATCTCTAAATTGCCACTTAAATGTGCCCTATGTGCTTTTCGAAATTTAATGCCCATTTATACTGTGTAAGTTTCTTGCCTGTTGCATACAATTAAAATTAAGCAATAAATTTACTCGCATGGTTTAAACAACAGTTGCTTGCAAATATTGATAGTCAATTGTTGCACTGCAATTTTGCATACAATTATTGCTCCTATACATATACAGAGATCCGCCCGACCCCCGCTCAAACTTTGGTCTTTCGATTACTCTGCGACGAGCTACACGTTATATCGGATACAAAATTATATGAAAACCGTTGAGAATGGTCTCTTGTAACGTCGATATCTGCGTAAGGTTGAGGGGAAAGAGCGGCGAGTGGGGAGTGGCTTTGCGTCGTCTGGGATTCTCGACAGATTTTAAGTCAAACTGTTAACAAATTGGTTGCACTCTTTCGTCTTAAAAGAGCTAAAAAGAGATAGACATATTGTCACAACAACTCCACAAAAACGCAAAAAAGTTATTACGAGAAGCGGCTTTCTACAAAGGAACGCAGACTGTCGCAAACTTAAGGGGCCGCGTTTTGGATTATTTCTGATTTATTTTGAAGCCTTTTTTTAAATCATCTGGAATGCGTGCAAAGTTAAAAATATCGAAAGAAATTAGGTGATATTTGATTTAAACAATAATTACTGGTGGTAATCGCATCAGGCTAATAGTATTCTATTTTTTAATACTTATGGTAATGGCTGAAACGGTGGTGGCCGACTGGTGGGGCGCCCGCCTGTGGATGCAAAATCCCAGGTTCGAATCCTGCCCGGGCTACATGGCTTTGTATACCAATCTGACTCATGTTAGTTTTCATCGACCACCACTTGCTTCCGGTGAAGGAAAACATCGTGAGGAAACCTGCACTCTGGTTGATGATAATCAGCTAGTGTGTGAAATGGAGAAGGCAATGGCAAACCACTCCATTAAAATTGCAAAGAGAGTCGTTGTGTGTGTTTCATTCCATATAATGACCACAACCCTCAGTCATGAGGAAATACGGCTAAAGAGAGAGATGGTAATGGCTAAGAATCCATAATAATGACGATTAGTGTGTTGCAAAAGGCAATACCAGTTTTAAAAACAAATTAATGTGTTATTTTGTAATCAGTGATATAAACTTCACCTAAATAAAATAATAAACCAAACAATACGATGAAATAAAATATTAGGTAACCATGGATTACATCCCCTTAAGCTAGCAGCAGACGGCGTTAGCCGCTGCGACCTGCGGCCTCCGTTAACTATACCGAGACTTAGGGGTGTAGTAATGTTTATTATTAGTTATATCGAAGCTTTTATTTTATTTTTTGGTAGGTAAAATTTGTTTTTGTGGTAGTTTCAAGGGGTGTATTTCCATCAATCTAGAAACCTTAGAAAATCTATAAAATATACTTTAAATACTTTACCATACAAAGATAAACGTATACACAACATCTTATAAAAAACCAAAAACATTATTAAAAATGCTACTTTTAACCGACTTCAAAAAAAGGAGGTTCTCAGTTTGACCTGGATTTTTGTATGTATGTTTGTCCGCGATTATCTGGCGTTTGGCTGTACCGATTTTGATGCGGTTTTTAGAAAATCATTTTAATGCAACGCAATAGAATTATATTTATATATCGACTAGCTTATACCCACGGCTTTGCCCGACCAAATTGTACACCAAAGCTTTCCTTTATTATGACATGACCCACCCAGTCCATTAGTATAAACCGCATAAACATCTGTTCAGTAGTTTTTGAGTTTATCGCGAGCAGACAGACGGGTTGTCCCTAGTTTGTAAGTACCTGCCAAGAAAGACAAAATATCGATATATCGATGTTTTGTTTTCGTGTTTGCATACATCCCTAAGCCGGCGTCTATCAAGGTGCTGCAAGGTGCCGCCGGTCGCAGCGACCAGCTACACTCGACAGCACCCTGCAGCACTTTGATTAACGCCGCTATAAGTTGAACTGTTGACATATTGGATGTACTCTTTCTTCATATGCACTAAATGCTGTGCTAAAAAGAGACAGATATATCACACACATTATCACTACAACTCAGTGTAGTCGCGTGCTGCAAACTCTTGCGGCTTAAAGGCGGTCTCGTGATAATCGGTGTGCTGTCGTGTGCTGTTAAAGTCGACGTATTCGCCAGACCCTACCTTTAAACGCCAGCGGACTGACGGCAACTATACCAAATAAAATGCAGCGGTCGGTGGTGGCCAAGTGGTAGGGCGCCCGCCTGTAGCTGCAAAAGTCCCAGGATCAAATCTTGCCCGTGCTACATAAGTTTGTATACCAATCTGACTCATGTACCTATGTTAGAAGGTATTCATCGAACACCGTGAAGGGAAACACCGTGAGGAAACCTGCGCTCTGGTTGATGATTATCAACTAGTATGTGAAATCTAGAAGGCAATAACCACTCTATTAACATTGCCAAGATAGTCGTTGTGTGTGTTTAATTTCAATAAAGAATTTATTGATTTATTATTTATATATTGTTCACGACCCTCAGACATGATTGATACGACCTAGAAGGGGTGGAGGATGTGTTTTACCAAATATACAAATCGTCTAATAAAATTTGCAATAGATGTTAATTGATTTTATCATATTGGGTGCTTCATTTTTATTGCTGACTGTACGAAAAACCTTACGTAACAAATTTACTATAAAATTAACAACGAGGGACGAATTTACATAGTTTTTAAGTACCGAATCAACTCTAGGGACGAATTTACAATAACCCGTGTATTTACAAGCTACTGAAAAGCCGCACCAAAGATGTATTTACATCAAAAAAAAATATCTCTTAGGTTTAATGGAGCTCAGGCCTTATCCCTTCGGAGTCACATACATCACAGAGCCGGTGACAACTGAAAATTTACACAACTATTTACTCAAGATGGATCCTCGCCATATTTCAGTAATGTGATATTCTTGGAATTTGGGACTCGTGCGTACGTTTCTGTTGACGCATAAAATTATCGTCGAAAATTTTCTGTAAATTGGGCTCTTATTAAGTGGATATCAAGATTAATTAACCAGTACACCCTAGTGAGACAGTTTTTAAGTCTGATAGTGATAGTAAACTAGCTTTTGCTCGCGGCTTCGCCCGCGTGAAGGTACCCTATGTCCTTCTTAGTACTTCTAACTATGTGTATGCGAAATTTTAGAAGCTCTTCCCTTTATCTACTGAACCAATCTTCCTGTAATATGCATACATATATGTAGAAGTACTGAGAAGGATAGGGTTTCATCCCGGGAAAAAGTACTGTTCCCGTAGAAAATTCACGCGGCCAAAAGTTCGTACATCATAACTAAAATTTAATATCTCTCTCTCTTTAGTCGTATTTCCTCATGACTGAGGGTCGTGGTCATTATATGGAATGAAACACACACAACGACTCTCTTGGCAATTTTGATGAAGTGGTTTGCCATTGCCTTCTGCATTTTACACACTAGCTGATAATCATCAACCAGAGTGCAGGTTTCCTCACGATGTTTTCCTTCACCGGAAGCAAGTGGTGGTCGCTGAAAACTAACATTAGTCAGATTGTTATACAAACTCATGTAGCCCGGGCAGGATTCGAACCTGGGATTTTGCATCCACAGGCGGGCCCCTACCACTCGGCCACCACCGCTGAAAATTTAATATACGATCGTAGTAACAGCACATAGAATCCCCAAGACCAGCAAGAATCAGTGAAACTAATATGACAGAAGCAATTAGAGAGATAGGGAAGCAAGTTAGTAGCCACTAACTATTTGAGTAGCTCAATGCATTCATACATCGAAATAGTCCGAGAGCTTGAGTTCGCTTTCAATTTCCGTTGCTATCCAATCTGTGTTCGAACCTCGCGGGACTCAGGTCCAATTCAAAAGAGTTGTTGTTGCATAATTTTTTATGTAAGAAGGAAATACACGATACAAAAATGCAAAAAAGAGGACAGAAGATAATGTTGGAATTATTCAATAAGGGATCACTTCCAGTCAACCGGCGAATGAATGAGGCAAAAAAAACAAGGGTAGACGAGTTAATACGTAATTACTGCATAAGGCTGAAAATTGTTTCTTAAAAGGCGATTTTTTTACATTTTCGTGGTCCTACCTTTATTTGTCTTACTATTACTTTTAGTCCCACTAATCTTTAACACTATGGTTCATATTACGAAGTAGTAGGAGTGGGACTACCAGTCATAGGCCCGATTTAGGACCCTAAATCGGGAGTAATGTTGCAAAACCAATTTTAAAAAATCCGTAAGGTTTTGCTCGAAAGTTCGTCGTGTCTTTAAAAATCCATAGATTTACGGATTTATATAGAGGCAACATACGGACTTTTACGGATTTTCTATATTTTCTCTTCCTGATTTCGGGCTCTAAATCGGGGCGTGTCAGAGGCGTATATATATATATATAGGCATTGTAAGGCGTGTGGTCCCACTGCAATTCCGGAAGAGGTCTAAGTTAAAACGCTGCCGCTTAACAAATTACACCACACAACACCTCAAAGTTTATCTAAACTGAGCGATTCCTAAGTTAGGCCGGGCGCCACGGCAACTTTGTTTATAAAGAGTGTACTTTATAGTCGCCGTAGACCGTTTTATGTGTCTTTGGAAGTTGCACGATGGTTTTATGAGTTCCAAAGCTGTTGCCTGTCGAATAGCATTTTTATTTTTTTTATTTTTTCGCTGTTAAATCCGGAATGTTCGAAAAACTGCAGTTTAATGGGATGGCTGTTCGGGGAAGAAGGGAAGATTTGATTGCAATTCGGTGTTAAAAATACAATCTTTGTTTTTTAGGGTTCCGTACCTCAAAAAGCAAAAACGGCACCCTTATAAGATCACTTTGTTGTCCGTCTGTCCGTCTGTCTGTCAAACTTTTTTTCTCAGGAACGCTTTCAAGTTGAAATTTATATAGAATACCATCCACGATCTCTTTCAGCAAAAAATAATCAAATTTATACGTCAACGCGATTAGGAGATATAACCGTAAATGTATATTTGTACATTTTGCGATTTCGACCTAAAATTATAAAATTTGACAAAAAGCAAGGTCTAACAGTTCTTGTACAGGAATAAATCTGAAAGTTGTTTTATGTCAAACTTGGCCGGATTTTATTTTTCATATGAAAAAAGGCATAAAATCATGATTGGTCTACAAACTCATGCGACATGTTTAGGATTTGATCCTAAGGCCTATTGACCTCAACTACTTACTCATTCACCGCTTTACTTCGCAATCTAACTTACTTCAGCATTAAGTTAAATTTCCATAATTCTATTCAAAGTGGACTTAATCCTTTAGAATTAGTGATTCATTGCTGCGATAAAAGTGACAATTAAAATCGAGATTATGGACTATTGGAAGCGTGCAGTGGAGCTGCATCTTTATTACTTGGTATTTAAATCTTGAGCGAAAAATGAGAGAAATTTTAGTCCCTATGTTTTTTTACCAAGTACCTATTCGATGAAAAACCCTCTAGGAACCTCTAGGTTCGAGCGGAAAAACTGAGAAAAATTCGGAATACATATTTTCAAAAAAGCATAATACCATTTTTGCATTAGACGTACTATGTCTATTGCATATTTCTTTAAAACAAATTGAGTGTCATAAAAATTAATATATCAGATTACTATGGAAGATCTAATCTGAAGATCTTTTCGAGTATGTCATTATCACTATACTGCATCTTAGTGGCAGCTGTGTTACACACTAATGAATTAAATAGTCAAGCAATTTGCAGGTTTCCTCACGATATGTATACCTTCACCAAAGGAGATGGGGGTCGATGAAAATGACAGTACATTACGTCAGATTTATCGCCAACCTCAGAAGTAAATGCCACGGGAATATTGCTTTTTTTTTTTTTTTTTTCTTTTTTATTTGGGTAAACAAACAAAAACACAATACAATGTCACAGAAAAAATTCGGATGCTTACATATAAATAAATGTGCTTTCAGCACCGCTTACCACATATTACTAAACAATTTTTACAAAGATGAACTAACATATCATGAAAGTGTTACAATTTATTTCAAAAGTTCTCTAACCTTTCTTTTAAAGGCACCAACAGTAATACATGTAATATCTATGCTATTAAAATAAATGTTAAAAGACTTGGTTAAACGATAAATAGGTGAACGTTTACCAGCGTTTGTACGGCATACAGGGACTGCAAACATATGACATCTATTACGGTTACGCATTTGGCGTCTACGTGGAATACTGTACTTTAACTTATTAACTAATTGACAGCAATCATACCTATTATTAAACAGATCAAAAAGTAACATGGCTTCAAGATGTGTACGTCTTACATTTAATTTGCTAATTTGAAAATTATTGAGAAGTTCTTCGTAAGTAAGTCTTTTTTTGTAACATCTATAATACACACAACGCAGAAATTTCTTTTGTAGACGTTCAAGGGCATCAATATACTTAGAATAGTAAGGATTCCATACGGGCACAGCGTATTCAATTTGAGATCGGATTAGGGACTTGTATAAATAAATATATGTTTTAGGTTGGGTGAAATTTTGACTTGAACGCATGACAAACCCGTACATTTTAAAAGCTTTTTATAATTTTATCAATGTGTAGATCAAAATGCAACTGACTATCAAGAGTCACTCCCAGGTCCTTAATACACTGAACATTATCTAAATGTTCACCACATAGACGATAAGAAAACTTGCTAACTTTTTCTTTTTGTGAAAGTCATAGCTTTGCATTTGGGAAGACTTAATGCTAATTTATTTTCAATGCAATAGGTGGTAAAGCGATCAAGATCTTCTTGTAATTTATGGTGATCTTCAGTACTATCAATATTATAAAAAATCTTCACGTCATCTGCATAAAGCAAGAAATTACTATATTTAAAACACTTGTGTATATCATTAATAAACAGGATGAAAAGGAAAGGACCCAGGATAGATCCCTGTGGAACACCAGATGTAATTGGAATTAGATCAGATTCATATCCGTTAATTACAACCTTTTGTGTACGATTAGTTATATATGATTTGAACCATCGCAACAAGTCACCACGTATTCCATTATAGGCAAGCTTATCTAAAAGCAATTTATGATCTACTTTGTCGAAAGCTTTTGAAAGTCTGTGTAAATACTATCCGTCTGCTTATTTTTGTCCATCGACTCGAAAAGGTATGAAGTATATATCATCAAATTTGTTACTGTGGACCGTCGTTTGACGAATCCGTGTTGTGATAAACAACCAGAGATTTACTAGGATATTTGAAATAAAACTGCAGCCATTACTTTATATTGGGAGTTTATTTCCCTTTCACAATCATATCGAGACTAAATCTAAAATGACACGGACACTCGTTTTAATACGTCGTGTCCCCACCACCTGACAGATCTTTATGACATTTGAATGAATGAATGCATTCATTCATTCAGTGAAAGTATTTGTAAATATTTTTAACTAATCTATGGTAAATATGTTTAAGAAATTATATTTATTAATACGTTAATGAAATTATTACATAACTGAAAATACATTTTTAAATAATTCGTTACATTTTTAATCAATTGAGCGATTGTTACATTTTCCTTTTATAATAATGTACGTACTACTACTATGTATTTATTTATTATTTATATTTTATTTATCTATATAAGTACATTACACAATAATATTGTTGGTAACTTAATTCTACTTGACATGTCTATGACATTAACGGCTGTCAAACACAAGTTTAAACAAAGTATGATAGATTGATTTCTAACAGTTCGGCCTTTCTGATAACAATTAGTTTGTCCCCAAACTAAAGATTTAAATAAAAAAAATAAAAATAAAATTTATACATAATGAATAATTCGAAAAATATATAAGTTAAAACAATATAATTGAAAAATATTTTTAATCAATTAAACTACCTATAAATAAAAAAAAATATTCATGTAAATATTACAAATAATCGCCTGGAACTTCTTCAGGCACTTAAAACTATTTGCCTGGCACATTCTCAGGCTGTTAAAACTATTTGTCTGGCACATCTTCAGACTGTTAAAACTATTTGTCTGGCACATCTTCAGACTGTTAAAACTATTTGCCTGGCACATCTTCAGGCTGTTAAAACTATTTGTCTGGCACATCTTCAGACTGTTAAAACTATTTGTCTGGCACATCTTCAGACTGTTAAAACTATTTGTCTGGCACATCTTCAGACTGTTAAAACTATTTGCCTGGCACATCTTCAGGCTGTTAAAACTATTTGTCTGGCACATCTTCAGACTGTTAAAACTATTTGTCTGGCACATCTTCAGACTGTTAAAACTATTTGTCTGGCACATCTTCAGACTGTTAAAACTATTTGCCTGGCACATCTTCAGGCTGTAAACACTTTAATTGTCTGGAACATCTTCAGGTTTTAAATGACACAATTAAAGTTAGTTCGCATCCAACCAGCGCACAAGCTCATAGGGGCACTTCGCCTTCCCATGTGCAGCGGCTGATCGACGTACCATATATTTTAACTACTTTTAAACCATTTTATTATTATTTTAAAACCATTTTAAAATATCATTTTTATAACAAGTTTAGTGTAGTGATTTTCTTAGTTTTCTGTGTTTTTACCATAATTTTCAATAAAACTTATTTTTTGCAATTTTACTTATAGTTTTGTGTTACTGAACTCTATTCGATAACCTCAAAAGACCATTATTTTACCAATCTTTATTCTGTGACGGTGAACTCTAATACGTTAGGGCAAATCGTTGCAACCATCACCCTTTTGGTACTTATTAATTGTCAAATACTTTGCTTATTTTATTAGGGCCAGAAATATTGGTAACATTGTAGAACTGCACTTTATTTTAAGGTATATAAAATAAATGAATTATGAATATATATATATATATACTATATATGCAAATACTTCGGACCTAACAGTGCTAATATCTTGAGAATTAGTCGACAGTCGTGCTGGAATCTGATAAGATCAATTTGTTGTCAGTCTGTCAAACTTTACATTTTTTTTTTTGCAACGCAAATACACGGATCTATGGTCTCTTTCAGCAATAAAGTAATCAAAACGATCAGGAAATATAACCACAAATGTTGCGAATTTTTGTATAGTTTTCGATTTCAGACGAGGTTAAAACCTGTGGGGTACCTCCCGCTGACCCAAAATTATGAAATTTGGCAAAAAGCAAGGTCTAACAGTACGCACAACATATATTTCGTCAACAAACATTTTTCAATTTGTTGCCTGGAAGAAATTGTTTACAGCGATAAGGCCGCTCTAAGATAGATATATATTTATTTTCAACCATTTATATTTTGTAAAGAAAGCACACAACAGTAACAATACAAATGTGCATCTTCGTCTTTTTTTTTTTTAATTATAAGTTACTTAATGTATCAGGGACTAAGGTATATTTATTATAAATTTTCACATGGTGTACACATTTTAAACATTAATGAATTAAATACTACTATACTAATACTACCTATAAATAAATACTATATATTAAAAATCTAACTCTAAATTTGGTGTCGTTGGCAAGGTGCCCATCACACAGGCAGCATTCCCGCGCTGAATAGCAATAGCTAATCGCTGCGCGAGAAAGCTGCCCGCACGAGGGTCACCTGTTGCCTCCCTCAGGCGTTTACTGAGCTCCCTGTGGAGCCCCCGTGCGCCACTGCCCTCGCGAGCCTAGAGTCTCGACGCCAAAAGCCACAAACTGGTATTGTGCGCCGAGACAACTATATTTGTTGGTCTTTAAGCGTTCTCGGGCATCTGCCGCCGCCCCGGCCTGTCTGCTTGTTGCGGGGAGGTAGGACGCAGCCAGGGTATCTGCGCAAGTGGCATCCCAGACTAGCGCTCTACCCATATTCCATGGGATTAAAGACATCCCATCGGGGCGCTTACCATCGTCCCGTGAAATCCGGGGCTCGAGAGCTACGGGGACTTTGGCACTGACGAGCGCCCTTCTGAGGATGTCATTCAGGGCAGCATGACGGGACTGACGGCCGGCACCCGAGGAACAGGCGAGTCCGTGGTGACCAAGACCATCAACGGCAGCACCACAGGAAGCACAGTTGTGACTTACGCATACATCAGTTCCGAGTCGGAGACAAACAGCTATGCGTAGTGTTAATGGGTCTATGAAGGTTCCGAGTGCAGGCGAGGGGTAGGCATGGAGCCAATGACCAGACTCTGGCCTGGATACAGCCAAAAGTCTAATGTATGTTTAATGTATCTATAATATGTAATTACTTGTGTGCAAATAAAGTATTCTTGCTGTTAATGTCGTTGTTGTAGAGAAATAAATCTAAACATTGTAAATCTTATTTTCTTTTAAATCGAGCGCAAAGCTCGATGCAATCCTAGAATTGAAGAATAACGAAGACTAAGAACTGTAAAATAAATCTTGTTTTAAAACTAGATGGTCTTTTAGTTAGAGTTATAATGTAAGGTGCTTAGCGTGTACGGAATCCTCAATACGTGAGTTTGACTCGCACTTGGCCGTTTCGTTTTAAATTTATTTCACTCTTATGTTTAAGTCCGAATGGTTGCGGTTTTTGTTAGCTCTGACTTCAATGGTTATGAAAAGTACTGTTTTTCAATCAATAATTTTGTTAACTTTTTCTTGGATCCAATGTTCAAAATTCAAACAATTTCTGTAACTATTACTAAAAAATATCATCATTACTAATATAATTTAATAACAGAAAATTTTATATTTTTGTATATAATTTTATAATATTCGAGTTCAATTACAAGCTATTTTGCAAACAGTAATTTAAAATATGAAGAGCATCATTTATTGTTCTAACAACCAAGTTATTACGTAGATTTGTAAAATTCTGCACAATAAGAATAGTGACATGCAACTGTTCATTGTAACATTGGCTTGTCAGCTCGCAGGAGACTGCCGTGAGTTGCGCGGAATATCAACATTTGTAAGCCAGTAAAAGAAAATCATTAAGTAATTTGTGTTCTAATAAAACTTGCAATTCAATATTGTGTTTTGATTAAATTTGAGCTAAGCAGCAGAATTATACTTTGAAACATAATTTTGCTAAAATTCATGGTTTTTATAGTTTATTTTCTCAAAAAATATTTTATAGCACGTATATTTTTTTATTTTTTATTTTACTTAGATATACTTTTATACTCTTACTTGTTGCACAAGCATTTTTTTTTTTGAAATATCATATTATTGTTATATGGCGTTAAGTCCATCATTTTTACATATTTTTTTGTAATTTGTGCAGTAAAGTTTTTGAATAAATAAATAAGATAAACTATTATAGTTTTACAAAAGAACCACATCCAAAGCCACATCGAGCTGTAAAATTATGAAAATTTGCGTTACGTAAGCGTAATTTACCAGAAGCAGATATAATTAGACTTTAAATTTTCTCAATACATTCTACCGACAAAAAGTCAAACTTTATTTCAGGTACAGTAAAATAATATTTTATTGTTTTTTTTTTATCGTAAGTAGTCATTATCACGAACTTGAAATACATTGTGAAACAACTACCCCGGAATATACGGTCATAAGCCGTAATCAAGGCCTATGTATCTTCGACAGTAAAGTTAAATCTAGTTTTACCAATTTGAAAACTACACAATTAACCTACACTTTTAAAATCAACTGAATTACATATAGTTTTAAGATGAAATTTAAAAGTTAAATTAGCATTAATTAGAAAACTGTCATTTCCAAAATTTATAAAGGAAAAAGACTTTCAGATGAGTTATTGACTTTAACCATTTTATAAAATTCTGATTTAAAGCTAGTACTGAATCATTACGATTTTATCAAAAACAGATTTTAGAGGATTTTAGAATGTTTTACTTTTTACTGGATTGACTTGTCTGATTGTGTTTATTTGTATAACAGTCCTTAGTTTTATCACCCATTTTATGACAGGTTTCACATTTATTTATTGCGAGAGTCCAAATTGTTTGCAATTGTAACATAAATTACTCTTACACAATTCGAAATGGTGGCCTGGTTTTTTTTTTTTTTACAAGTGGTACATATCACATCATTTTATTGAGACTGTTTGTTATGATTGAACTTGGAAGTACTTGTAGGATTATCTCGACACATTTCTTTAAGATATGCAGGATGCACTAGCCCTTATGGAATTGATGATAGAACATCTCACGATCACTTTTATTTATTTTCTATATCGCACGCATTAATGAGAACCATTTTTTTTTCATAATAAATATTTCGGACTAAAGTACACCGTAACTACTTTCTGTATGGAAAAGCGCGTTTAAGATTTTCCCTGCCATTCTGTCCAAAGAAAATCAATTATTTGTATTAAACATACTGAATTTTTAATGTAGTTGCGTAAAATTCTACAATATGCTACCAAATGTTTTAAAGGAGTTAAAGTTAAAATCTTTCAAATCGTACCTGTATAAAATGCTTGTAGAGAAGAATACTATATGTATAGAAGAATAATAATATTCTGTGCAAGAATTTCTAGATTGTAAGGTGACTTAAATTATGCGTATTTTATTTTGTGATTTTTAATTAGGATCTTAAACTGACATTTTCTATTTTTATTTTGTGAATTGATAATAATTTTATTTTAAATTTATTTTATTTTATTGCATGATATAGATGAACTGCTTACTACCATTTTAAAAATATTATGTAAAATTTGCACGCTATTTTTAATGGCTATGTAGGATTACTACTAATCATGAATATGTTTAGCCAAATTGTTCATAATATGCATAAATTGTTTTAAAGTGTCATTATTATCGGAATTATTAGCACATCTTGACATACCGGTGTAGCTCGAAGTGTGATACTGGATTTCTGAGCTGCACTGCGACGATGATGTAGCTCTGGCTCACGGTTGCGGCTGCGATGTCCTTCAGGGCTGGCCCTGCGATGTTGCTCGCGGCTGTAGCTGCAACGTGGTTCGCCGTAGCAGTTGCGAAGAAGTATCTCTGAGTCGTTGACAGGCAGTTCAGGTGCTCTCGAAGGGCTACCACTACGAAGCTGATTTCGTTGTTGGCGCGTAGCACTTGACCGGTGTTCGTCCCATTCTCCACGGTCCGTGCAGCGACTGCGGATTCTTCTAGTTCGGCTGTGCCGACCATGGGTGCTATTTCACGGCTGCGGGAAGCGTTTAGTAGACCGGCGAGCATTTGGCGATGGAGTTGCCAATCGTCGTTCATCATTCATGTTTGCTTCCACGATAAATTCTGAAAAGTAAAATGACACGAGCAGTTTCTTTTTCGCAAATAAACTAAAAAAAAGTCGTAAAAGAAGAATTGAGTTTGTCAATCAAGCAAGTAAAATAAACGTTATTTTCTATTGTAAGTAGCTATTTTTTAAGTTCAAGTCAACACTTTTAAATCGTCATGTACTTAATAAACTAGATTAGTTAGTTGACCTTAGAAAATTACTTAGAGCTAAGGTTACTACAGCCTCTAAAGCACAAGCGGAGAAGAGGCGGAGCAACAAACTCCACTGCTCCATTTGCTCAAAAGACGTCACTTTACAACATAATGTAGTTCATAAAAGAAACTATCTATGTGGACGAATATAATAACGTCAGAATTCAATAAACATGTAAATTATTTAAAGTAAATTAATTAATTAATAAAAATATCACTGAATCTGAGAGTGCTTGAGCAATAGTGTTTGGAAGCGACATTAAGCGGTTCATAAGTTTGTCAAATTTATCAGAAATTAAAAAGTATATTAACACTTTAATTGCCATTAAAATAAATTTATTTCGATTTTTATTTCGTTAAAACAAATATAAAAAAAAAAATACTCACATGTGGGCAATGATATCCTCCACTTCTGATTGATAAACAACCAGAGATTTACTAGGATATTTGAAATAAAACTGCAGCCGTTACTTTATATTGGGAGTTTATTTCCCTTTCACAATCATATCGAGACTAAATCTAAAATGACACGGACACTCGTTTTAATACGTCGTGTCCCCACCACCTGACAGATCTTTATGACATTTGAATGAATGAATGCATTCATTCATTCAGTGAAAGTATTTGTAAATATTTTTAACTAATCTATGGTAAATATGTTTAAGAAATTATATTTATTTATACGTTAATGAAATTATTACATAACTGAAAATACATTTTAAATAATTCGTTACATTTTTAATTAATTGAGCGATTGTTACATTTTCCTTTTATAATAATGTACGTACTACTACTATGTATATATTTATTATTTATATTTTATTTATCTATATAAGTACATTACACAATAATATTGTTGGTAACTTAATTCTACTTGACATGTCTATGACATTAACGGCTGTCAAACACAAGTTTAAACAAAGTATGATAGATTGATTTCTAACAGTTGTTGTTCAATTATAGAAGAATGTAATAATGGATATATATTATTATGAACAAGTCTTTCAAAAAGCTTCGCCAAAGCAGACAAGATTGATATCGCACGGTAATTCTCGACATTGGACTTATCGCCTCCTTAAAAACAGGTACAATCCGAGCCAATTTCCAAATAGTAGGAAATATTCCTTCTTTAAGCATTTATTAAATAAAATGTAAAGAGGAATACAAATAGATTTAGCAGTATATTTTAGAAAAATTGGGGGAATGTTATCTAAGCCAGAACCTTTAGTGGTATCCAGCTTGAGCAGCTCCTGTAATATGTTGTCAAGAGATATTTCCACATTACTTAATATGAGAGCAGATGCGTGGTTTGTTTCTTGGGATATTGTTAACATTATAATCGTCGTTAATTAATGAAGGTTCAGAAACAGACTCAAAAATTTTGAAAACAGGACAGGAATATCTTCAGGGTTTTTCGAAGATTCACTCTTGTAATATACGTTATTTGGAATATCAGATTTTTTTGACTTTTTTGTATTAATATAAGTCCAGAAATGCTTAATATTGACACTTATACCATCCTCAACTGATTTTATATATTGTTTATAACATTTGTGAGATTTTTTTGAAATCGACTTCTCAGCAGTGAAAATGTTTCATAATCTGAATTGTTTTTATATGTTTTCCATTTTATCCATGACTTGTTTTTTTCATTAAAAATATGAACTAATGCTGGCGAAAACCATATAGGAAATCGAGCGGATTTCACCTTTTTTAGGGGAACATGTTTTTTTATAATACAATATATTTTTTCATAAAAATCGGATACAGCACATTCTGAGTTGTTTGTTAAAACATCTTGCCAATTTGTATCAAATATGTCTTTATTTATAAGATCATAATTAGCCTTATAGAAATTAAGCTTTGGTTTTGGATTGTGTTTCATAGACGTCGTTTTTATATTTATTGGAATAAGACTGGTAAATGGAGGATGATTTTTATTACTGGGAACAATTGTTTTCTGTGAAAGAGAAGTCGCATTATCACTTATGTTGGTTATTAATAAATCAAGTATCCGATTGTTTGCATTTCTAAATCTGTTTAGCTGGGTACCCTTAATAGATTCCATAAAATTTATTAAATACTTATTAGACAAGCAATAATTATTGCGAAAAATTGGTTCGCAATGAGTAACACAGTCCCGCCACTCCAAAGACGGTAAGTTGTAATCGCCCGCTATAAGGAAATTATCGGCATTTGTCGTCTGTAATACACAGGTCAAGAAATTAAAATGCGCATCATAAATATCAGAAGATAAGCCTGGCGGAATGTACACCGCACTGATAAGACTTGAGTAGGTATGCGATTGTAGTTCAAGTATGACGTGTTCGACTTGTGGGGAGTATGGGAAGCTCATACCGTCCGGAGTAGGTACAGTGGACACCGTGAGCGGCAAGTCTCGATGTACGGCGACCAACACACCGCCACCGTCCTTTTTCCCCGCTTCCTTCACGATCCCTGTCACATCTAAACACTCTGTACCTAGAATCTATAAATTCGCTATCCGATATGTCATTATGAAACCACGACTCCGAAAGTATAATAATGTCGTAGTTATTAGAAAGAATGTTTATGTAAGTAGTATGTAGTTTTGTACGTAGTCCTTGACAATTTTGGTAGTAAACTGATAAAATGTGTCTATCCATAAAATAAAACGTTTTTGTATAAAAAACTTGTTGTAAAATAGTATTTTAAGATAATTAAAATTAATGTTATATTGGAGTCATAGTTTAAATTTATATGATTCATTCGAATAGTATGATGAATTTCTGTGAATATTTTAAAACTGTAGATTTGTATTATTTGTATATATACCCATTGACATAATAGAAAAATATTATTTATAATTTGATGAGTGGTAATAACATGATAGGTAATAATAAAGTGAATTAAAAATATTTTTGTTTTCATAATTAAAGTTACGTGTAATAAAAACAGGTAAATTATTATAAACTGTGCCCATTTGGAAAACAATACTTTACAAAGATTTGTAGTAATAATTATTACAATATATATTGGAGGAAGAATAAAAGAGATGCCACATTTATTATATTTATTACGGAGGTACTTGAACAAAAAAGGTAACGACCAAATTTTAGCACACACATTATGCACATTAATATAAACGTATACACAAAAGAACATAATAACAAATGAATAATTACACGGCATATAAATAATTACATTAAATAGAAAAATAATGGCATGACCGTGACCGTGTTGCGGTATGGAACATATATACGCCCATTTGTATACCATGGTAGCACTAACAGTCCAACACTCATAATCGACCGAGCGAGCGCAGCGAGCGAAGCGTCTCAGTTTCCACTAGCCGAAAATTCTTTTGTCTGTCCGGATGTTATCGCCTACAGGTCGCATTTCTGAACCGATTCTTATGAAATTTTGTGAGCAGGTTCGGTAATTTTATAGAATTTTTTAGTCGAGCCAGTTTTTCGAAATTTTATAAAATGGCGATAATATATAAAAAAAAACCTTATATCTCAGCTATTTAAAAAAAAATCAAAAATGTCATTAGACATTTTTGTTATCCTTATTAAGACGCAACTTTTTTGTATGAACAACATAGTGAAATTCAATAAAACCGCTATAAATCCATATATTAAATTCTTATGCGATAGTTCACAAAAAAATCAATAGATGGCGCAGCAAAGCTTTTAATACTCGCAAATTCATTCAAGAGTGACTTGATTTCTTGATTAAAATGAGATTGTTTGAATTGCGTGTGTTTTTTTTTAACTGAGTGCGTTTGACCTCTATCTTGCCTGATGAGAAGCATAGATGAGATCTAGGGTGGTACACGCAAACTGAAAAAACTCAAGCATTTATTTGGTTAATGGTATTGTATTGTGGATTGCTTTGCTTGGTGGAATTATCTTGAACACTTGAAATAAATCTGATAGGTATCAAAAAACTTCATTGTATAATTAGAATCCTATTAAAAAAAGTAATATATACGTATATGTATATAATAGATTCGATTTCATATTGAACTTTCTTTTTGAACTTTAATTTTGTTGCGCAAATTACATAAATATACTTACATATAACCAATAGGTCAAACCATGCATTTCTGACGACTGACGACCTCCGTGGCCTCCGTGGTCATCACGCCAGACAGCCACACCAGAGGTCCCGGGTTCGATCCCCGGTCGGGTCAAGATGTAAAATAATCTTTTTCAGATTGACGTGGGTATTGGATATTTATCTATACATATATGTATTTGTTATAAAATATAGTATTGTTAAATTAGCATCCCGTAAAGTCTTGAACTTACTCAATCTGTGTGATTTGTCCGTATATATTTATTATTATTATTTATATTATTTCGAGGCGGAAAAGGCAGGTTTCAGTCAATTTTTTTAGTGGTATTGACCAACCACAAGAACTTTTTACTTTCTTTACAGCATTGGTAGGTTGGTTTCAAAACTCTTCTAAGCCAGGGACACGGTAAAATATCGGTTATTTCGTGGAAGGGCTCATGAGGTCTACTGTTCTCACAGAACCACTAGTTTAATATCTTATCACTTAATTCTCGAAATGTCTTGGGATGTCCTAATGGCAATAACTGGTGAGGTGTCCGACTTGCGAGCCAAGATAGTTGCTATAGCACCTATGCCATTTCGAACATAATTAAAGTGCCTAGCTTACTAAGCCACCACACAGCAAACATTATGAAAGATGAACTAAGCTGATCGATTGTTAAAATCCTTCTGTGTACAAAAAGCAATATTTTATCTGTATTTTTAGAAAATTTATTTGTTTAGAATTTCAATTGAAATATCAATCACATATAGTGTCAGTGAATCAATATCTGTTTACAGAAAAACAGAACAATATGAATGGCTTTACAGCGCAAGGATCATTTGACACGTTGGCGTGGTAGGAAAGCGAACTAAAGTTAACTATTACAATATCTTATTTGAAACGACGGTGGCGCCCTCACTTATGTGCCAAACGATCCTTGTCCCACTGTACACTTATCTTTATGTCAAGTTTCCTTGCATGGACTCTATGCCATGGTAATAAAGGTGAATTTGCAATGACTGTGGGTTGATTGATATTCTGTTGACTATCCGTCCGTCTGTCGTTTAGGCCCTTC
This sequence comes from Ephestia elutella, assembly GCA_018467065.1. Classification (NCBI taxonomy): domain Eukaryota; kingdom Metazoa; phylum Arthropoda; class Insecta; order Lepidoptera; family Pyralidae; genus Ephestia; species Ephestia elutella. The sequence goes on along the minus strand of CM031591.1, from coordinate 3,953,902 downwards.
GGCGCCGTTTGAGTGCTATATTGATGGAAAACGGATAACTGGAGAATACCTTGTGACATTGAGTGAATAACCTGTCTGATTGTGTCTGAGTCTGAGATTCCCCGGATTTGTCCTAGTTTAGGAAGGGCCAATTAAATGTGGAAAGACCCGTTAATATGGGTCTTTCCACATTTAATCGGCTATTTCTCTACCGGTGACTCATTTAACTTTTTCTGAAAAAGTAGGAAAGTGGACCCTTGTACTCACGCACAAGCTGGGGATGCAATCGCGAAAGTGCTCAGATAAGAGAGATATGTGCACATACTTTTTTCTTCTTATCGAGTGTGTTATACTAACACTGGTGTCAGATTTTATTCAAGTCGCATAAAGGCATCTGACATAACTGTTACGACTACCGCCATCTAATGGCAGTAGTCGTATCTTCTTCTTCTTCTTCTTCTCCCAGCCGAAAGACGTCCACTGCTGGACAAAGGCCTCCCCCAAGGATTTCCACAACGACCGGTCCTGCGCTGCCCGCATCCATGACCTTCACCAGGTCGCGGGATGCGCATGTAGTCGTATACACACAAGTAAACTAAATAGTCAGCCAATTTGCAGGTTTCCTCACGATGTTTTCCTTCACCGGAAGCGGGTGGTGGTCTATGAAAAAACTACCATACATGAGCTATTTCTTAATTATTTTTTGGGATATTTCTCTACCGGTGACACAATAAACTTTTTCTGAAACAGTAGAAAAGCGGACCCTTGTTGTACTCACGCATACGCTGAGGATGCAACCGGGAAAGTGCTTAGATGAGAGAGAGTAGTGTACATAAATTAATAAATAAATACTCCCAAAGCCACAAATCTTCTTCTAAAGGTGCCTCTCATAGACATAAAAAAAAAACATTCTTTAATAGACATATAAACTTGATTGTCAAATGAAGCCCAAAAACGTTCATAAATAGTGTAGGTACTCCAAATTATTTTTTTTTTACAGATTGCTAACAAATTCTATGGGACCAAAACACACCAAAAATGTCAAACCTTGAAAAAAATGAGCTTCACCGAAGATATTACCTGTCCTTCACCAACATAGGCAAAAACCATATCTGACATCCCGCTTCCTCAGCCGTCTGCGCCTCTAAGCACATGAGTAGATAGTTTTTAGTAATCTGTGCTCTAATTTTTTTTTTCTAGCTATGTGCTGTCAAACTAGTGAAGGTTAGCGATTAACATGCTTAAGTCCCCTGTCCTTAGCTCTGCGGCATTCGCTATCCCAGTCCATTCTTAGATGTTTCGCAACCAGGATTTTCCCTTTTCCGACCTTTCTCTTTCTGACTTTGCCCATCATAATCAGCTGCAGGAGGTCGTATCGCTGATGTCTAAGAACATGACCCAAGTATGAGACTTTTCGCCGCTTAACAGTAGGCATGAGCGTACGTTTGTGGCCGATTCGCTGTAGAACCACAGAATACATAATAGTACAAGTAATAGAACCGTGGTATTGATCACCTTCTCGGTCCAGCTTATAGAGAACATGCGCCTATAAATCCACATCTTAAAAGCTTCTATGCGCCTTCTCAGATCCTCTTTAACGGCATGTTTCCATTCTTTTTGTATTTTTTTTTTATTGTGTTGTGTTTTTTATCTAAGAAATAAACATATTCTATTCTATTTATTTTTGGATTTTTGAGCATCTCAGATGCAATTAGTACTAATGTCACAGGGCGGGCGCTTCATAGAAACGGCGCGTCAAATTTGCCTACTACTACTACAAATGAAACTGTATATCCGTGAACACGTAAGTAACACGTCAATGTGTGCGTTTTCATAGTCGAACGTCCCACAGTTACACAAGAACGGGGGAGAAGTGCGGAAGGAGCGGGGGGGTGCCATATTGCGGGAGGGGCAGGGAGTTTCCTTTCTGTACGTAGTACTAATATTAATTCTGTGCTAATGTACTCTCATATAGTAATTAGATATGATGAAAAAACCTTTAGGTTAGGTGACGCATGCCTAATGCGTTTCAATAGAAATTGGATATGGTAAAGATTTTCGATGTGCTGGATTGAAATGCGATAGCTCAGTTGGAAGAGCAAGGTCGTATAAAGACCTGGTCGCGGGTTCAAGTCCTGCTCGCATGGAATTTTTCACCATATCTAATTACTATATGAGAGTACTATATTCTATTCTATTCTAAAGTCATCATCATCATCTGCCTTACCTTATCTCATCATCTGGGGTCGGCGCAAAATGTCCTTTCTCTCCACAAGTTTCTATTCTTAGCCATAGTTTTATCTACTCCCAATACCTTCATATCCTCCCCAACACAATCCATCCATCTCTTTTTAGGCCTTCCTCTCCCCGTATAACCTACTTTCATTGACACAGCTCTCCTTAGTAAATGTTCCTTTTCCCTCCTACTATAATAAAGCCTCACATCCATAATCAAAGCCATATATACAATCACACAATTTGACATACAGGAAGAAAGTTGCTGTTTATGAAGCGATCTGGTAAACCGTGAAATTGAATGTCCACCGGATTTGTACGGAACCGAATAACATTACAGGCTTCGATTTCCACAGAGGATTAAGAAATCCTGGAAGTCCCACCTTTTTAGGGTTCCTTACATTACAAATCCCTTAAATTATTACTGTTATAATCCTATTAATATTATAAATGCGAAAGTTTGGATGTGAGTTTGTCAATTTGAAAGTTTGTTCAATCACACAAAATCCATTGAACTGATTTTAATGAAATTTGGTACACGGGTAGAAAAATACCGGGAATAGGACATAGGGTACTTTTTAACCCGAAATTCCCACGGGAGCGAAGCCCCGGGGCGCAGCTAGTATACTAATAAAGTCACAATGAATAAACATTATTAAATTATATTTCGTCATCGACCTTCGTAAGTTTGAGTCAAGTATGTTTTCCAAAGTACCTTCGCAATTAATTACGACATTGTTTTGAAATGAAGCAGAAAGCCCTCAGACTATTAAGTAGTATTACTTCTGGATCAAAAAGCCCTCAAACTTTTAAGAATTTTGATATTAAATCAAATCAAAAAGCTGTGGTGGCCTAGTGGTTGGGCGCCCGCTTGTGGCCGCAAAGGTTCGAATCCTGCCCGTGCTACATGAGTTTGTATACCAATCTGACTCATGTACCTATGTTAATTTTCATAGACCACCACTTGCTTCCGGTGAAGAAAAACATCGTGAGGAAACCTGCACTCCAGTTATTGAAAATCAGCTAGTGTGTGAAATGGAGAAGGCAATGGCAAACCACTCCATTAAAATTGCCAAGAGAGTCGTTGTGTGTGTTTCATTCCATATAATGACCACGACCCTCAGTCATGAGGAGTACGACTAAAGAGAGGGATACTTTTTACCCCGAACCTCCCACAGAATCGAAGCCCCGCGACGCAATTCGTATTTTTTTTTATTAAAAAAGTCAAAACATACAAAATAAATTAATAGTAAAAACACTTTTATAAAAAAGCTTTTATTGTTACTCACAAGAAACCCTTTCATTTGATACCCATATTGTAGAAATGCATAACAAATAACTATTCCGCCATCTTGGATGGTCCGCCATATTTAGAATGACGTCACATACCATATTATGCATTGTCATCCAAACTCAGTACAAAATTTCAGCTCAATCGATTGAAGATATCTACTTCGAAATTAAGTTCTAAGATTCCACCCGAACGAACGAACATACATACATTGCAAGTAAAATAAAAGCTTTTAAAATAGGGTGTTTTAAAATAAATATTCAAGCGCGTGAAATATGAATAAAAAAGCAAGTGTGTGTTTGTCCATTCCAGAAAAACCTTTAATCCCGGTTCCGACGCCATTTCGGGTTTAAACGTATGGCATTTCTCATACATCATCTTCCTTACATTTCACATCAAAAAAGACAATAACTCCACTGACATTGCATTGGAAAATTAACCTTAAAATCAAAGAAAAACGGTGCATATTTGTTTGTTAAAATAATAAGGATATATCATGAAAAACAGTGATAAAGTGAGGCTCATATGAAATAGTGAATTTTCGCGACAAATGTTTTCCTGTTGTTAGTTACGGTGAGGTTATTAAATTAAGTTATTACTTAAATTATAATCCTACTAATATTATAAATGCGAAAGTTTGGATGTGAGTTTGTGAATTTGTGAGTTTTTGAGGATGTTTGTTACTCAACCACGCAAAATATACTGGACGGATTTCGATGAAATTTAGTATACGGGAAGAAAAATACCGGGTACTTTTTATTCCGATATTCCTACAGAAGCGAAGCCCCGGGGCGCGGCTAGTTCATTATAATTTTTGAAGCGATGGTGGTAGAGTGGTTAAAACGCCTTGTGGTCGAAAGGACCCACGTTCGAATCCTACTCCCACATGAGTATACCAATCCGACTCATGTACGGTATTTTTCATAGACTACCACTTGCTTTCGGCGAAGGAAACCATCGTGAGGAGTCAAGACATCTGCATATTAGCTAACTGTTTATTTTACAAGTATGTATTATTTGTTTATTTGCATATAACCCGGCACAGCGTCCTACGTGAGCTTCGAATAAATAAAATAAATATTTATTTCCTCTAAATGCGACAAATGCGGCAATGCGATGTGATGCAATACGATGCCGTGCTATAATATTACACGCGACAACACCACAAACATAGGCACATTTACGCATAGCGCGGCGCCGCAATGCTTTGTCGCATTTAAAATATGTTCAGTTAAATATCCTAAAATTTCAATAATACCAGCCAATCCCCGGTGTGTAAGAGTTTTTTTTCTAATAGAAAAAGTTCATCTACAATACGTTTTTTCGTATACAGTAATAAATTCCGATAAATTCAAACCCAAAAATCCGGTTCCCTTTGTCATATCGCGCACGTTAGGGCTACGTATCGGCTGAAACATATGCCTTATTCATAGCCTCCGCTTAGGGAGAGAGTAAGTTGATGAGAAAAGCGGAGGCGGAAGCGGTAGCGTTTCTTATTGAGGTGTCACTCTGGATAGGTTAAAACCATGGAGTTCATAAAATCATAATATTCTATATAGTCTGCCTTATCTTATTGTCTGTCTGTCTTGTTTAGTCTCCACTTAGAGCAGATGTTGTTGGCAAGAGAAGCGAAAGTGGTATCGTTTTACATCGCACAAGTTGGAGCGACAGATGTGGTCGTTCCGAAATGCTTTGATATTTGTAGCTTTGATACATAATATACTATGATTATATAATTAGTTTTTGACGTAAAAAAGAGCCGTCTTTGTAGGCCAAGTTTTAATAAAGAATTTTTGATTCTGAGCATCGCGTCCACTCAGTAACATCCTCTAGGATATAAAAGAGAGGGCCGCTACACCCTATTGAGCAATTTCTCACCCGAAAGAGGCTAATAGGACCTATATTCAGCGGGTCTTACAACCACGCTCAACGAAAGCACATATACCTCAAGGATTGCTCCTTTACTTCTCTTACAAGATGGCTGCCGGAGTTGTAATGCTCACTAACTTCCCGTTAATGCATCCGCGATAGGTAGCAGATATTTCTGAATAAAAATGAACCTTATGTGTGGCCGGATAGGGTTCATTTTAAAATATTTAGGAAATAGGAAATGGATCATATTCCGATTCATCAAATTGGCCGTTTTAACCCCTTTGTTAGCTAGCTAGCATTATGATGCTCAAGATAGATGGCGATGTGACTGATTAAAACGCGGAGATAATATTCGCAAGATAATACAACCTCTGACATGATATTCACGGAACCGCGCTTCCCCAAGCATAACACCAAGCCTGGTGGGGAGATCTTGCGGCGCGCCGGTTAGGCATAAAGCCTCTTATACACTATGCAAAAATTGACGCGCAACATATTATGCTATCTCACTCACTACTACTGAATAAAATGAAATAGCACATCAAGTTTTCACTCATCTAGATTGTACAGAGCGAGAAAGAACGACATATTGCGCGTCAATTGTTTACGAGTGTTTCGTTTCTCTGATACGAGGCTCCCGCTACAGTTTATTCTCTCCACTCATCACTATGACCTCACCCGAACATCGCCAGGCGCGTCCGCCATCGATCATCCAGCCCGTGCCGGGTCCGGAATCGACCCGAAACCATTTCGGTGAAAAACAGCCCAAAAAACCGGTTTAAAACGCAATACCACCGTATATAATTGCTTTTGTATCGAGCACTTGGACGCTTGGACTCTGGAACCAATATTGCAGAGTAGCTGGTTATTGAATCAATTTTAGTGGGAAACTTGGCAGTTAATTAAAAATTGCTTCGGTAGCTGACGTTTTGTTATATTTTTACAGCTGTCCATCTATCTGTCCGTCTGTCTGTCTGTCTGTCCGATTCTCTGTCAAGACCTTTTTTCTCAGCAGCACGTAGAGATATCAAGTTGAAATTTTTATGAGACTAGCATGGACCCGGGACTTTGTTCCTCTCTAGTGCTCACTCCCTAACGAACCTAAATACCAAATTTCAGCTTCCTACGCCCAGTAATTTTGGCTGTGCATTGTCTAATCTGTCACTGTCAGTCACTTAGTAACGGAAGAATTTAATATAATAATATTGATACTTGCATCTACGGCTATCAGCTATGAAAAAATCAAACTTAAAACTTACTTCACAACGCTCAAAAGTAACTACGATTCGTAAATATTCAAAATCATTATTGTGTTCAACCAAATACATAGGTACACACAATGCTGCAATAGTAACAAAATAAGTTTCTACAAATTGGTTCATTCCAACTAAAAGTAGTCCTACAATCGCGTGTAGCACAACAATGAGCTTTCGGAATTAGCTTTTTATGAAGCTTTTTATGAACTTAACACCCCGTTCTGCCCTACAGGCCTGTTTTTAAGGTGCTTTCAGTGATTCATGAGTATTTGCATAGGCTGTTTGCGTTTCTTTTGTTAAGACATTCCTATTTTTTCGTTTCTTTTTTATTGTGGACTGTGGAAATGTATTTCCTTATTTTCAAAGGTTTTCAGGTTGTACAATGTCACGAAGGGACTTTCTCTTTCTTGAATTCCGGGTAAAATACAGGTTGACTTTTTGTTCACTAGTCAAATTTTGCAAAAAAATTGGATAATGAAATCAAGAGCAAGTTTTCAAGGAAATTTAGCAAGACCAGGTTTTCACGGAACTCTGTGTCAGAAAATGATCAACTAATCGGATCGTATGCAATATCGTCCTTATCACAATCAACAAAAGTTCAAAATTTCAAATTTCAGTTGAGGTTTTTGGAGTTGGCAAGTTATTTTTTAAATGAATTGGACCACGGAACTCTTAAAAGGTGCTGTGGTCCAACTATTTTTAAAGTTGGACAACTGCCCCTAGTAAATACCCATGGCACAGAATTATTATAATAAGTACTACGTACGTAAAAAAGAAGCTCCCTGCCCCTCCCGCAAATGGCACCTCCCCGCACCCCCCAACACTTCTTTCCCATTCATTTGCGGATTGGAACTCTATGACTATGAAAACACACACCTTGACGTGTTGCTGACGTGTTCACGGATGTACAGGGGCCCTATTTTTGAAAGTGTGACTCTCCCAAAAAGCGTGAGCCGAATGATTTTTAATTTGTATATCAATTATTCCGAATTTTTGAATTGTCGAATAATTCGCTACGAGTGGTCTAGGCCACTCGTTTTCGTATGATTTGGTAGTCGAACGTTTCTGACGTCAAAATCTTGAATGACATAGACAACCGGATACGGATAAAGATGGAGTCTATTAGAATTTTCATTTTTGCGTTCCGTTTAACGCTAACGTTCTCTTTGATTGAAAATTTACGAACATTTTTTTTACGATTCGTTACCGATTCGGTTTTCGTTACGTAGAATGGAACAGAAATTGTTTCTCGCATTATTTTCATATCACTGGCAACATTGCTAGACGAGTGATTTCAAAAATACGGCTTTAATGTTTTTAGTGACATAATAGGACGAGTGCGAGATAATAGTCTATTCGTTTTCGGCGGTATGTCACACTTTCAAAAATAGGGCCCCAGTTTCATTTGTAGTAGTAGTAGGTATATTGACGCCCCGTTTCTATGAAGTGCCCTCCCTGTGTCCATGGTCCAACTAGTTGGACAGAGCAGTTGGACCAATGCCCCGGATTGCTTCTTTTTACTTAGCCCAAATACAGATTTTTCTAGTTGGGCGAAAGTGAACCTAGATATATGTAATCTTGCCTGATGTCAACATAAACCTGTAGTAACTTAATTATAATACCGTTACATTTAAACAGCTCCCGTTTTTAATATCCTGCCAGCTGCCCATCATCTGAGATACATATTTTTATCTAGTTCGGAGATGGACTTCTGGTTGGTGAAGAGACGGGTGCATTATTATATAAAGTCATTAATACTAAGAATATAACTACTTGTATTGTAAAACCTGTATGACAGATTACGTATTGTTGTTCGGTACCTGTTGTTGTGTGTTGGCAAATAAAGAATTTTTAATTTTTTTTTTTTTTTTTTTAATTTTTTTGTTTTTTTTTTGTGTTTTATATAGACCCTGTTTTCTATTAATGGGAAGCTTTTCCATACTTATTATATGCATTTGCAGACATTTATTATAACTATGTTTACGCTGTTTCATCTCGTGGTGAGAGGCTGGTGTACTGAGATACAAGCTCTGCTTAGTTCAGACACTAGTCTCTCACAATCTTAAACAAGACAATTTAGTAGCTAAGCACCTTGTTTGTTAAATTTAGATTGTGGAGAAAAATAAAGAATTTTGAATTTGAATTTTTTGTTTTTTTTTTTAATTTTTTTTTACCAAAAAAAATCTTTTGGAATTGGTTGTATTTCAGGTACTACTGAGCATAATATAAAATTTCCTATGCGGACAAATATAACTTGGAACTTTAGATTAACTAGATTAGCTTTAACATCGCATCTATTCTACTAATTCTCAGAAATACCCAGCTTTACATCTCTAACTTTCAAGTTCCCAACATCAAATTGAACACGCAACTTACAACAATATTTCAGTGTTCATTAGCAACAAGTACTAATATTGGCGAACACTATCTGTAATAAACCTTCAAGTTACCAACTCAAACCCTTCCCATATCAACCTACCATTGTAAAGGTGCCATTGATAAATTATCTTATTAGATACCGCATCTGCTTCCTAATCTCATATTATCAAGAAATTATTGACCGATTGAGCAAAGCGAGTGAGGTTAATTAGACTTTATCTCCTTCTCTTATGCTCTTGTCCACTGACAATCAATCAATCAATCAATATATTTATTTGTCAAACATAGGTATATGTAGGATACAGTTGTTATAAAAAAGTCATTGTATGTACATCTATGTTTTGCCATTAAAAATAGCATACAAATATTTATAAAATAATAATAATATTAGAACAACCAGAAATTAAGTTACATGCAAATAGTAAATCAATGTCCAAAGTAAATAATTAAAATGTAAAAGTGTAAAACAAAACAAAGTTAATGAAATTATATTTGGTCATTTAAAAAAACATTCAAAGAATAATAACATTTTTTGATTAATAATTCTCGTAGTTTTTTTTTTTTTAATATTCGAATTTAAATCTTTTAAATCATTCGGCAATTTAATATAAATAGTAGTAGCCATACCCAATACATTTTTGCGAACTAGTTGTAAGTTAAAGCTCTTTTGACTTAGTGTATGCCTATATTGCGGTCTGTTTGCGTTCCTTCTCGTTTGTGATATCTTTTCAAATAATACCAAATTTGTTTTTACAAACATTGCCATTTCTAATATGTACATAGAAGGAAATGTTAATATTTTGTGTTTTTTAAACATTGCTACACAGCTGTCTCTCATATTAAGACACACACATAGCACGAATACAGCGCTTTTGGGCTTTAAATATGGTTTCACGTTCATTCACACATCATTCACACATTGACAAGTCGTCTTACTTCTTCGACTGACGTCGTTCTTGACTTACTTACGTCGTCGATGTGTGTGTTTGTAAAGTTCTCGAGTGGCGACCACGAACCGGAAAACGCAGTGTTGGCAGGCCTCCCACTCGGTGGGCCGACCACCTAATGAAGGTCGCGGGACGCGCATGGATGCGGGCAGCGCAGGACCGGTCGTTGTGGAAATCCCTGGGGGAGGCCTTTGTCCAGCAGTGAACGTCTTTTGGCTGAGAGAGAGAGAGAGAGTATTTTTGTAAGTCTTGAATTATTTTCTTATTACTTTAGTTTTAGCAGTGACTGTACCTGTTAGAAAAACGGGTCAAAAAGGACATAAAAAAGCGGGTAAAACGGGTACTTTTTTAGAGACTGGGTCAAAACCTGTGGGTCAAAAGGGTCCGAGGCAATTTGGTGTAAGTTGTCAAGTCATGTAAGAGGCCATTAGGCGACTTGAAAACAACTGACGCCAGTTTTATCTATAACTATACACATTCGAAAAGAAAGTATTTAATTGTTTATTTTTGTAGAATTTATACTAGGTTAGCACATAACCGCCTAAAACACAGGATCGTTCAGATCCTAGCTTAGGCATAAATTTTTGTAAGTCTTTTTTTTATTTTATATTAAGTCCCTTTGTATAAGTTTATTAGTGCTTAAGTTTTTTGAATAAAGTTATTATTATTATTATTATATAAGTATAAAAGTTTAATTACATAGACTCATCATTTTCATTTCTTTTCGAGTGCAAGCATGCTTCCGATAAATAAATATTATGAAAAAATATGGTAGCTTCACCCAGACAAGTAATAAAAGTAACGTGAAGAATTTAACAAATTATGATGCAACATTTGAGATTATCTACCTATATGTATAAAGAAATTTAACTAATTATTATACAACATTTGAGATATCTACCTATATGTATAAAGAAATTTAACAAATTATTACACAACATTTGAGATATCTACCTATATGTATATCAATGGTGATAGGTCTTCTCAAGTTCCGCACAAATATTTGCCAACAGTTCGAATTAGTTCCACGTGATCTTCCCGTAAACACGATCAAGGGAAAATACGCCCTAAATTGAGTCAACAAGGTTCAATTTCGCTCGTAAATATGTGTTTGTTTGAGCGCAAAAAATACCCGTATGATGGAAAGGGTGTTGGTAGAATTTATTTGTTATAGATACGATGTTTGAAGTTCGGGATCGAGTTAAGATGTTGGCAGATGGTACTGGAACATAGAGGGAAATAAATGCATTTTCATTAAGTTTTACCCACATATACCTTTTTTTTATAAAAGATGAAGAGATTTAAGAGAAGTTTGCTCTTGACCACAATCTTGCCCGAGGACAGAGATGAGGTCTGCGATGTAGCGAGCTTACCCAGAAGCAGCCTATTCACTCTGGTTTTGAAGAGAGTCAGGTTGTATGTGCTCGGGAACATAGACGCAGGCAGGGAGTTCCATTCCTTCGCTGTTCGCATTAAGAACGTTGACGAAAAGCGCTTGGGTGCGTGCGGGGGGGAATTATATCAACCAAGAAAGGATGATAGCCCGCAGTGCGTACCTACTGATACTCACCAAACAGTCATAAAAACAGCACATGCTATTCCCGTGGAAGCAAAGCACTGGGTTTTACTCTAATGGGAAATTCGTGATAAAAAATATCCTACCTTTCATGAGATTTTGTGTAATTGAGTTACCATCAAACAAACAAATTGACGAACTCTAATCCTATCTTTCGCATTAGTTACGTTGGTATTATTCTAGTACCCTGTTATTCCTGCTGTACCCATTAAGTCTATGGGTGTACCATTGCACCTAGATGAATGTCGATATAGTAGGTGTCATTTGTCCACCATAGAATTACCTGATTCACCCAGGTGAACAGTCTGAACAGGGCAATGTTTTTAATAATTATTGTGGAATTTTATACCCACATACGGCACGGTAAAAACTCATAAATCACCCAAATTAATATTCCACAATTTCACATCCAGACAAAAAGAAGCGAAAATGATTCTCCATTCTGCCGGAGATTAAAAAAAAACAAATAGGAAATAGACCAGCGGATATTACGACCGTATATGTTTCATACTATCTTTAATGGACCACGAAAACTGGAACGGGATTTTGGAGATAATGAAAAAATATCTGGCCGAAATGAATAGGTCTTCTTTGATGCTCTTAATACAGCCTTTGTTCCAATATCTGGGAGGTTTTATGGGATTTCGTGGGTTTCTAAAGGCTTTTTATTTGTGATAAGTTCTTCTAGTTTGCCAAAAATAGTTTGTAATGCCTTTTATACGCATTATCTCATTATAAAGTAAGGCTATCGCTCTTCATTCTGCTCTCTACTCCGTTGATTGCTACTGCCAAAGTATTATTCGCTATGAGATGGATGGTTTTTAGACAACAAATAAAAGTATAAGCAGAATCCCATAGATAGAATCTATAGGCTAAAATTATTTATTTTATGTAAACTTTTATTTGTTGCTACTACTTAACAAAGGGTGACCGAGACCAGTAAATTTTTCAAAGTGTTCTACGAGCAAATAAAGTTTTGGTATACGAGCTTTCCAAAATTTTATTTGCTCGTAGAAGACTCTCTAATCTATTAAAAATCAAACTTGTAAGTATCAAATGGCCGTAAATTTTCGCTCTGCAATTTCAGAAGAGTAACAAAATTTTGCCTTTCAACTTAGTCCTGCCATCTTGACAGACAGACAACAAAGTGATCCTATAAAGGTTCGATGACGCTCAAAAAAGTCCCAGAACTTCATAAGTGGTATAAGCCTATAAATCCTGGAAAAACTGGAATTTCAAGAAAAATCCTGGAGCGTGCCTGAAATCGTGCTTTATTTTGATTCATTCCGTAAGGAATGAATGAAAAAAATATATTCTTATCCTTGTTCTTACTCGTATCATTATCGATCCGAACATATTCCAAAAGGTCCCGTTCAGTAATTTCAAATGTATAAGTTTAAATCCAAAATGACCTAAGCTATAACCTGTAATCGGTATAACTGTTTTACTTCTTTTTAGGTACGGAACCTTAAAAATTAAACAGCTAAGCATTTAGTTAGCTTCCCACATACCACCAAAACGTGGAGCATCAATAGCTTCAACACTATAAATGTTTTAGAACGACTCTTTACTGCAGATAAAACAATTCAATACAGCAGTTACTCACGCAACAATTCAACACAGCACAAATCAGTATAACCTGTAATCAGTATAACTGTTTAACTTCTTTTAGGTACGGAACATTAGTTAGCATTAGTTAGCTTCCCACATACCACCAAAACGTGGAGCATTAATAGCTACAACACTATAAATGCTTCAGAACGACTCTTTACCAAGATAAAACAATTCAATACTGCAGTTACTCACGCCGACAGTGCAAGTCAGTATAACCTGTAATCAGTATAACTGTTTTTACTTCTTTTAGGTACGGAACCTTAAAACATTAAACAGTTAAGCATTTGCTAAGCAATAACAGCTAAGCACACACCACCAAAACGTGGAGCATCAATGGCTTTAGCACTATACATACATGCTTTAGAACAACTCATTATTGAAGATAATACATTTCGAATACAGCAGTTAATCACGTCGACAGCGCAAATAATCAGTATAACTGTTTTACTTCTTGTAGGTACTTGCAATTAAAACATTAAAACAGCTAAGCATTATTTAGCTTCCCACATACCAACAAAACGTGGAGCGTTAATGGCTTCAGCACTATAAATGTTTTAGAACGACTTCCTTCTGAAGATAAAAACAATTCAATACTGCAGTTACTCACGTCGACAGCGCAGATAAATCAGTATAACCTGTACACGATCGGGGAGATTCTCTCTGCGTCGACGTCGGTTATCCTGGAGCCAAATCCCCTAAGCGACACACACTGGTTTTAAGAATGGCCAACATATTTTTAGTTTCTATCACATCAGACAAGTTTATCCTCAGAGACTATATCATGGAGTTTTGAAAAGGTCTCCATGATCTTACACATGAGTAAATGATAAAGATGTCGTCGGGTCAGTGGTAAATTCGCCAAACTCGAAAATATTGAATTTTTTGAGGAGAGGGCAATGAAGTTAAAAAAAAAATATTGTAAATCAGGTTTTAAATGATATGTTTTCAAACTTGTTATTTTCAGAAATCTTAATAATGTATCTTTACTGGGTTAATGGTCCAAAATGTAAAATTATTATTATTTATTAAATAAAAGCAGTTTGGCATGTTTACCATAACGAGTACGAATTAAATAAATTAATTCACTTCGTGGTATATTAGTCAATGTGGCAAGTTACATCAATTGGCTATGGGAAAAATATGACCTTTTTTAACGTTTTCTTGTATATTTGAATCAATCTTTTAGGTTTAGTTATAAAATTTTTACTGTGAGTAGGCATTTAGGCTAAAGATTTGATAGCTAAGCTAACAAATGAAATAAGTTTTGTTGTTTGCAATATTTTTAATGAATAATTCGTTATTTTCCTTAAAAATTAAGTGAAATACAGTCAAAATTATCTTCACTTTCTTCATTTAGATATGTCTGGCTCTGGAAGACAGTCTCTTGCAAATTCAGTGCATGGCAGATTGTTATAGTAATTATGATATGCTGTAGGGATCTGCAACTAGCGAGCATAATTTCTGGTTGACTAGGCGGACTCTGGTAGACCCGAACTACCTCTGACGTTGAGAACCACGTAGGTAGCCAATTGTTTGGACCTTCTGCTAACGACCGAACCAGATCGAAATGAAGTGTCTGTTTCAGCCTTCCTAGCAACTTAACCTTGGCTGCAGGTCTGCTTTTCCTCTGACGATCGGTCGAGCTGTGCAAGTGCTGTTGCTGAGATTATCGGTCTGGCAATAGAGTATTATAACTCATTCTCGGATCGACCCTCTGACTTCAAAGCTAAGCCTTGTTTTAATGCTGACTGTGCGAAAGCTAAGGCTATTAAACAGTCAGCATACCAGGCTTGGGCTTACGCTCGTAGTTGTAAAGCTCCGGATACGCAAAAGAAGAAGAAAGCCTTTAATTCTGCGGCCTTTAAGTTCTGCAGAAAAGTACTTAAAAGGCTCGCTTTGACCACATAGGCCGAGTGGGAACAAAACTCGCTTCGTACCCATCTGGCAGTAAAGCATTTTGATCCCTAGCCAAGTGCGTTGAAGCTAACTTTTGAAGAAACTAGATAGAACATTGGCACACACGACTTTAGAGAAAGCTTATTTACTTAATTCTATTTGCTGAAAACTCCTATCTAGATGCGAGTAACCAAACACCCCCAGTTACCTTTTTGTGGTTGTAAAATGCCTGGAGCTCCAAATTCACCAAAAAGATGTTCTTAAAACTCTACACAACCTAGACGTGTAAAAAGCCAGTGGCCCTGATGGCATACCTGCTTTTATTTTGCGGAATTGCGCTGCGAATTATCTCCTGTTCTGACACGCCTATATCGTCTATCATTTCAGACTGGTATTGTGCCAAAAGCGTAGAATCTTGCCAACATACAACCTGTACCCAAAAAGGGTAGACGTGCCGATCCTACAAACTACCGCACAATCGCAATCACCACCATTCTCTGCAAGGTAATGGAGCGTGTTATTAACAAGTTCTTGCTGGCGTACCTTGAAGACAATGATCTCCTCTGTGACTGGCAATTCGGATTTCACCAGTGCCGATCTACAGGAGACCTTCTTGTGCACGCTACGCATCTCTGAGGTAAGGCCCTCGAAAAATACAGTGAAGCACTTGCTGTCTCACTTGACATTTCGAATGCATTCGACAGAGTTTGGCATGACGATCTTATTGCAAAAGCTTCCTCGCCTATGGTATCCCCGCCAGCCTTTGTGCTTGGATTTCCGATTTCTTGAGGAAACGGTCTATTCGGAGTAGCGCTGTTGACGGCCAAGCTAGGGTTCTGACCTATTGGCAATTAATGCCGGGGTACCTCAGGGGTCTGTACTTTCCGCAACGCTTTTTTTGCTACACATCAATGATCTGCTAAAACCCGGTATTATTGGGTACGCAGTACGGGTAGTGCAAAGTCAAAAAAACCGGAAATAGACGAACTCAGGCAGGCAATGGTGTGGACTGTACCAATCTCACTCTGCAGGCTGTCTCCGATTGGGCCAATCTTTTGTGAGATTCAACGCCTCTAAAAAGACCCCGTTCCAATCCTTTTCTCTCACTTGCCGTGGTGTGCCTGTTCCTGTCACCGATCACCTAGAACTTCTTGGTATCAACTTCTCATTCCAATCTTAACTTCGGCAGTTATATTGAGACCAAGGCTAAGACTCAAGCGTCAAAAGCTAGGCATCCTTTTTCAAGTTCCAACGGTATTTTACTTCCGGGACTCAACTGTTGAGCCTTTACACAGCTCAAGTCTGCTCCTGTATGGAGTATTTCTCCCATCTGTGAAATGGATCCGCTCTCGCTATCAGCTCGAAGCTCCTGGAAGCTAATCGAAGCTGACGTATCAGAAGGCTTGTGGGATGATGAGTCGCTTACAGCAGGACGGCTTCAGAGCCTCAGTCATCGGCGACTTAGTGGCAAGTCTGTGTGTATTCTACAGGCTGCACTTCGAGAGAGTGCGCACAGGAATCGCATGAATTAATTCCATCTGCACCATTCCACCATCGGACGACATGTCGCGGACAGGGATCTCTCACTCTAGGTTCGCCTACTGCTTTATCATGCGAACCGCTAAGGTATGGATTTTATATTTTTTTAATGGCTTCTGAATGCTATATTGTCTGGTATATCATAAGGCCACCAACATTTTTTAGCATACGATGAAAGAGAAGCGGGGCGCCTACATCGCGGGAAGCGGCACCAAAAATAACACAAAGAATTTAGTTTTGTCTATGGTATAGAAATTGTGAAAATATAAAAACTTAGTAGTAAATTATGGTCAAATCTTTATTGTTAAAATATTTGAAGTTTGAAAATTTGCGCTTGCACTTTTCATGAAATTAAATTTAATTGTTTCATACATGGTCTGATAGTTTTACTCTAATTAAGTGTATTTTTATTTGTGACATAGTACTATTTGGGCAATTAGTGATGTATTCAATCTGCCACTTAGACTAGTTGATCTTAACAAATTAGTTTAAAATCATATTGTAAACCAAAGTAAAGCATTCAATCTGCCACTTAGGTCAGTTGAGCATTGTTAAATTAGAGTTTTTTTTCATATTGTAAACCACAGTAAAGTATTCAAACTACCACTTAGGCTAGTTGGGCATTGTCAATTTATTGTTTATATATCACATTGTAAACCAAAGTAAAATAATCAATATACCACTTACGCTAGTTTAATACATTGATTTTATTATAAAAAGCTATATTTTCAAATGGGGAAACTGACCTATATTTACTTATGCAAGTTTACTTTTGTAATATTCTAAATTTATGCAGATAGCAACTAGATCAAATTGAAATAACTCCGAAAGTATTATTAACCTTACACTTATGATATTTTGCCACAGTGTGTATAAAAAATAAAAAAACACTTTGACACAAAAAAGTGAAAATCGCCAAAATGACAGTTTGGCGAGTTTACCTTCGACCCGACGATGTGTGACTGTGAAAAGGATAAAATGTAATAAAGTAACACATTTCTATCCTTTTTCGGGGCAGACAAAGCCAAGAGTCGTGAGGCTCGAAGGCCACGCTTAACTGAATAGTGGGATTGCGGAACGGAGATTCAGATATAGTGACAGGTTGCTAGCTCATTGCCTCAATCAATCAATCAATAGTTTATTTGTTAAACATAGGTACAATAAAAGATGTTACAAGTTAATTAGCTCGCCATGTCTTGCTATTTCTAGCATACAAGTATTTAGGTAGTTTCTAAATCGAGTGCTCATAACAATAATTCCAGTTTAAACTCATTCCTGTGATTGACTTTTACAATCTGCACGGTAAGAGAAGCTACTGGCATATTCTATGATTTCTCCTTCTCGCTCCCAGGCCAAGCATGTAAGTACCATAGTGTTGAGTATTTCAAAATATCGTGAAACAAATTCATGGTTGGCACCGCGCGTGTGATCCCAGGTGTTAGCACTCTAGATTCTGTGATGTCTGCTTTCCATCAATCACATGCATGTTTGTAGAGTCCGTTTGTTTGTATGTTCAGTTTGTGTTAGTCAATTAGTCATGTGAAAAAACTAACTGCGCCCCCGTGGGAATTTCGGGATAAAAAGTACCCTGTGTTCCGGTATTTTTCTACCCATCTAGTAGATTTTGCATGATTGAGTAACAAACATCCTCACAAACTCACAAATTTACAAACTCACAAACTCACTACCAAACTTTCGCATTCATAATATTAGTAGGAAGTAGAATTATAAGACTTTAAGTGTGGCTGTCGTTGGAAATCCTATATTTCACTTCTTCATACGTCATCAATGTTCTCTATTGTACGAGACGATAATTTCAAACGTTGTCTGAACAAGGCGTCAATGTGTCCCGTCCCTTACCTGTGGAACTCACTTATACTCCACCGACTAGACCCTGAATAACTCTCAACTCACTGCGAACTCATACAACTTGCAAATTTTATTTCCTCAGATCTTTATCGCAGTGGAAATATAGTCTGTAACTTTGGAATAAGTTTATCAATAGAGTCATGTTCCGCTTTTCGAAGTTAAGTGATTTTTTTTGCTTGCAAAGCGTTACTTAATTTTCTTGAATGCAACTGGGAATTTAAATTTTTATTCTGCTGCAAACAATTGCTATGTTTTTTTTTTAGCAAAAAAATGTAATATACTCTGTATGTAATACTAATTTTTCCGCGGCTTCGCTCGCGTGAATTTGCCACGGGAACAGTGTTTTTCCCGGGATGAAAAGTGAAGTCCTTTTCAATACTTCTGACTATGTGTATGCGGAAATTTAAGAAGATTGGTTCACGCAGGATAAAGCGTGAATAGATACCTCACTTTCACATTTAACGTAAATAAAATGTTTTAATTATTTATTATTAATTTTATTGTTTATTTTAATGTTTTAATTTTTTTTTATTAAGTAATTACAACATAGTTATGGTCAAAAAGTCAAAAGTCAATTTTTTTATTGAAACTTGGCCTTCAAAGAAGGCTCTTTTTCACGTCGAAAACTAATTATTTATCATAATTATTATGTCTCAAAGCTACGAACTACTAGCATTTCGGATCGACCACTAATAAAAATAAATATAATATAATAAAACATGTTATGTTTGTGATCGAGTTACCACAATGAAATGGTTAAGAAAAAAAATAAAAATAAAAGTCGAATCAGAATCGAGCAGACCAGTGGTGGTTTGATTTAAATACCACCTGAACTTTAGAATCATCTCCAAAATGTCAAATAATTGTTTTTATTCAAATAACATATAAAAGGGCTCCCAGTTGGGAAACGAACCTCGGCCATGGGCTTTGCCTTTGAACAATGGCGAGCGATGCAAGCTCGTGAGCGATACAACACTCATTGCCTTAAGGGCCTGACCTAACTGCCTTATGGGCCTATGTCGGCGTGAAGCGCCCAGGTACATACCGGTACCGGGTGAAAATTGTCGAGCTATCCCTGCTTCTTCGCCCTCGATTCCGTCGAGTGCGGTTTGCGCGGTATCGTGGAGAGAAACTCTGGCTCCCGGTTGGAGCTTCCGCAGAGTTATCGAGCTGGGGGTTTGCAACCGTAATGGGGTCGTCTGGATCGAATAGGACGTGCCTCGGACGTCGACGCCTCAAGGGGACTCCTCTGGTGGGGGTGTAGTTAGCGGCTTGGACCACTAAGGGATTTGGATGAGTGGCAGCTCTCTGGAAGTATCGTTTAGATACGCCTTTGAGATAACTGGCGATGGAAGGAAGTTCTAAGTCTCTGTGCAGGTCACGGGTGCGGAGTCCCCGGGGTGCCCCGGTGGCTCTGACCGTGAACCTGTTTTGGAGTACTTGAAGCTTCTTCAGGTGGGAGGGTGCTACGTGTGCGAACACTACGCTGGCGTAGGTCATGACTGGGCGGATGCACAGCTTGTAAAGAGTCAGCTTATTTCTAAGTGACATCTTTGCGTTGCTGATCATGGGAGATAGTCGGCCGAGGTAGAAGGCGGCTCGGTTTCGAACTCTTTGGATATGGGCCCCGAAAGTGAGGCCGCCGTCGAGTATGACACCCAGATATTTAGTTTGGTTTACCCATGGAATGAGTTTGCCAAACATGGATATCGTCCGCAGGAGCGGTTGGGTGCTGTAGGCGGAAGGGCGTGTTGCACCTTGTCTATCCCTGTTGTAGAAGAACACTGCCGCGCTCTTCTCAGGGTTGACTTCGATGCGCCACTTTTTGAACCAAGCGCCGAGAGCGTCGGCCGCTTGTTGGAGTCGCCTGGATATTACATCCTTGCGGGTGGAGGAGGTGTAAAGTGCCGTGTCATCGGCGAATAGGGCCAGCTCCACGTTGGGAGTGCGCGGTACGTCATTGGTGTACAATGCGTATAGGATGGGAGACAGAACGGAGCCTTGCGGAACTCCGGCTGTGATAGGATGGGGGCTGGAGAGGTGACCCTCTACTCTGTAGCGAAAGGTTCTGTTCGACAAGAAGTTTCGTATGATGTGCACGAGACTGTCTTAACCAATTCATTGTGGTTACTTGATCACAAACATAACATGTTTTATTATATTATTATTATTTTTTTTACTTATATTTTATTTTATTTTTGACTGTACACAATCTAGTGTATGTATAAAGTTAATGAATAGCCCCTCTGGCATGCTAGGCGACCAAGACTGTTTCATGAGTTTCTTTCGGCATTTCTTCTCAGCAGTGGTCGTTCCGAAATGCTAGTAGTTTGTAGCTTTGAGACATAAAATATTATGATTAAATAATTAGTTATCGACGTGAAAAAGAGCCTTCTTTGAAGGCCAAGTTTCAATAAAAAAATTTGACTTTGACTTTGACTACCTCTAACAATGTGTATGCGAAATTTCAGGAAGATTGGTTCAATAGATAATGCGTGAAGACAAACAAAAAAATAAATAAACAAACAAACTTACTTTCGCATTTATGATATTATTTAGGATTACAAGTACTTAGATCTATGTTTGTACCTTTTTTTTAAGTGGGAGTGATATGGCAAAAGGTAGAAAATTCAAAATTACTTTATTTCTCTCCACAATCTAATATTTACAGAAATAGGAAGTATAAGGCCAAGAATAACAGTATCTATAAGATTGTGAGAGACTGGTGTCTGAACTAAGCAGAGCCTGTATCTCAGTACACCAGCCTCTCTCATTAGAACTAGTAATGGAAATAGTTTACATATCTAGAAACTTACATTATACATGGAAAGGGGTAAAGAAGGCAAAAAAACTGCAAAGTGCGAGTCAAAATCACGCACCGAGGGTTAGAAGCATCTCACATTATAGCTCTAACCACAGAATTAATATAAGTACTACGTACTCTAACTAAAAGACCAACTAGTTTCAAAAACAAACCTAACTTTACACTTCGATATCTAGGATTCATACTGCATCGAGCACAAAAATAAGTTTGTATCACTTTTTTTTAGACTTCCAACAACATATTTACAACTTTCAGATTTATTCCTGTACAAGTACACCTTGCTTTTTTGCCAAATTTTATAATTTTCCAGTCGTGTTAAATGGCCTAACTCGTAATATAAATATTATTTATGGCATAATAACTGTGTTCCTTGTTCGCATACATCATTTATTTGTTACATATGTTATATGTTTTGATAGATTTGTGCATAGGCATTATGGGAGGTATTTTCGACAGAAAGTAGTACATTCTTGTGTATATGTTACTGTAAAAGCTCGAACTACGGTAAATCTTAAGATTTAAGAGTAAGTCTTAGGATTTACCGACATGAGTTGGTAAATGTAAGGATTTATGAATATGGGATGATTTTTTCTGGCTTTTACAATTAGAATTTAGTGCATGCTAGGTTTTACCCTGACGGCTGGTATATGTTGGTTTTGGGAATAAAACAAAGAGTAATTCTTCCTTCAAGTCTTTCCGAGTGGTCATAAAAAAAAATAACCTGAACCTACCTTCTTTTCCGCCCTCAAAGTCTTTCCGGGCGGCCATAAAAAAAATAACCTAAACCTTATCTATCAGTCATTTACCATGCCTTTAATGTAAATGCTGAGACTTTACCATGCGAATCGTGGTAAAAGCGCGAATCGCAAAATTGTTCGGACTTTTACCGTAACATATATAGTAATTCGAGCTTTTACAGTAACATATATAGTACATATATAGAATCACGTCTTTATCCCTTACGGGGTAGACAGAGTCAAGTGTCGTGAGACTCAAAGGCCACGCTTAGCTTAACTGTATATAGTAGTTAATGATAAAATTCTTGTTGTTTTACTGACCACACCCCCTGGCTTCGCTGCCGTGGGAATTTAAAGATGTAGAGTACCATATGTGTTATTCCTGGTATTTCTCTACCCGTGTATTTCATTAAAATCCGTCCAAGGGTTTTTGAGTAACAAAAATCCCAACTCACAAATTCACAAACATCCATCTATATCAAATTTTATGACAATCAGTCTAGCTGTTCTTGTCTTTATTCTTTCTATGTAAAAATAACTAGCTTTTTGCTCGCGGTTCGCCCTCGTAAATTCCCCACGAGAACAGTGCTTTTTCCCGGAATGAAAGGTACCAGTAAGTAGTAAGGTATGTCCTTCTCAGTACCTCTAACAATGTGTATGCGAAATTTCAGGAAGATTGGTTCAATAGATAATGCGTGAAGACAAACAAAAAAATAAATAAACAAACAAACTTACTTTCGCATTTATGATATTATTTAGGATTACAAGTACTTAGATCTATGTTTGTACCTTCTTTTTTAAGTGGGAGTGATATGGCAAAAGGTAGAAAATTCAAAATTACTTTATTTCTCTCCACAATCTAATATTTACAGAAATAGGAAGTATAAGGCCAAGAATAACAGTATCTATAAGATTGTGAGAGACTGGTGTCTGAACTAAGCAGAGCCTGTATCTCAGTACACCAGCCTCTCTCATTAGAACTAGTAATGGAAATAGTTTACATATCTAGAAACTTACATTATATAAAAGAGGTAAAGAAGGCAAATAAACGGCAAAGTGCGAGTCAAACTCACGCACCGAGGGTTAAAAGCATCTCACATTATATCTCTAACTAAAAGACCAACTAGTTTCAAAAACAAACCTAACTTTGCACTTCGATATCTAGGATTCATACTGCATCAAGCACAAAAATAAGTTTGTAACACTTTTTTTAGACTTCCAACAACATATTTACAACTTTCAGATTCATTCTTGTACAAGTACTGCAAGAACTTTTTGCCAAATTTCATAATTTTAGGTCAACGGGTACCTACGAGTACTACCCAGGTAAGTAGGTTTTAATTCCTGTCTGAAATCGCAAAATATGCAAAATCCGATCCGAGTATTCGATAGTAATTTCAACTTGATACCTTAAAGCGTTTCTGAGAAAAAAAAAAGTTTGACACAGACAGACAAACGGACAACAAAGTGATCTTATAAGGGGTCCGTTTTTGCCTTTTGAATGAATGAATCGTTTATTTGTAAAACATAGGTAAGTACATACGTGAGGTACGGAATCCTAAAAACAGATATTATTTTTTGAACTTCTGTACACATTCTAATAAATACAAGTATAGCTTGAAATACAAGATATGCTATATCTGGAACCTACAGTGACATTGAAAATACAAAGCCTGATTTATTTATAACACACATTAAATTTCAAAAGTTTATCTCCAATCAAAGTATTTGTCGCTCAACTAACAGACCTCTCGAGAATAGATCGATTATAATGAACCTTTTATTCTGCGTTTGAAACTGTTAAGTGCGAGTGGGACTCACACTTGAGGATTCTGGAAAAGTCTCTTAAGTAGAAGTCGTCACATTGTTAAAGTTTCGCGTCTGTCGTTCTACCAAATTTCATGATTCTCATGAGGTTCCCTTGTAAAATTGCAAAATGTAATATACTTTGTTATGCTTTGTGATTTTGTTGACGTGTTCGATTTTTTAGTTTTATCTTGTTTAAGAATTGGGCAGCCGTTTGAATGTCTGCCTTGAGTATTACACATACCTGCTTTAATTACTTAGGTTATATTAGTTATTTTTTTGTAGTTTTAATATTAGAATTTAGATTTCTTGAATAATTTGGGGTTATGTCTTAAATAAATATGTGTATATTTTTTGAATTGTATTAAAGTATAGGTGATTTGATTTAATACCAACTCAGCAAAACAACTATTGGTACTTTTCACATCTGATAAAGAATTGAACGGCACGTAAATATGCAGATAAAAAAATCAAGTTAAGAATGTAATCAAGAAAGGCTTTGATATAAAGTGAGACTGCCAGAAAGATTATAATGCGATCCCATAAGGATCATAAGTTTTCGCTTTTTAGATATAAACTTTAAAATCCTCAGATAATGATTAAATTCTTGGGAAAAGTCTTTCAAAAATTGCTTAGAGAGCAACATAATATAATTTAAACACTTTGATCCAACAGATAGGACTAACTTTATTGTTTGAGCGGAGTTGACTCTCAAACATTAAATAACACTCAGAATTCTCTCAATACGCTAAATTATTCACGAAGCAGCGAGAAAAAAATTACGTATTCTGTTTTAAGGAAAACGACCATCGGCAAAGGAAATTAGATTTTGACTGTATTCTATCGACATATCGTCTTAATATTCAGTCTTAAACGGACTCTATGACTTTCTTATTTAGATTGAAATTGGCTCGCGATGTTTTTTGCGTCTTAAGAAAGCCTCTTGTCCACTAGGTAAAGATAGTCAAATAGTAAAGAATCTTTTACTATTACGATATATTTTAATAATCCAGTCATCTAGATTTCAACTTTTTTTGTGGAATACACATAACATTTTTTTTGTGTAACATTTCTTGTGTTATGTGTATACCTGGTATACACATAACACAGGTAGAGAAACCGTATAGTAGTACAGTAGAATTTTTTAATACCGTACCGTCACCCAGTTTTTTTATAACATAGGGCGGCAAACGAGCAAGCGGGTCACCTGATGGTAAGCGATAACCGCTGTCCATGGACTATTGCAACACCAGGGGGGGTATCACAAGAGTGTTGCCGGCCTTTCAAGAAGATGTAGACTCGTTTTTTGAAGGTTCCAATGTCGTATCGGTTCGGGAACACCGCCGCAGGAAGTTGATTCCACAGATTGGTCGTACGTGGCAAGAAGTGTCTTTTAAAACTTAGTAGTGGATGGTAGTGGTAGTCTATACTCTACCAATACTATTTATACTTACAATTTCACTTTATCAATACTATATTGGTATAGATAGAACGGAGGATATTTAACTTTCGTAGCTTTTAATTACCTACGTTACGTATATGATAAAATAATAGAATGTTTTATATTGTGTTTAATTTTTTAATTATTTATTTCCGCTGGTCTGGGAGCAAAAAAAAAACATAGAATGTGCCAGCTGCGTCTCTTCCCGCGCAGATTGTAAAAGTCTATCGATGGAAAGGGTTTTAAAACGGGGATTCCTCCACTCATAGGCGATGGGCTAGCAACCTGTCACTATACCTGAATCTCCATTCCATCAGAGAGCTCACTATTCAGCTCAGTGTGGCCTTCGAGTCTCACGACTCTTGGCTCTGTCTACCCCGTAACGGATAAAGACGTGATTCTATGTATCCTAACTAATATTATAAATGCGAAAGTGAGTTTGTTTGTTTGTTGCTTAGTTTGTTACCTCTTCACGCTTTATCTACTGAACTGATCTCCCTGAAATTTTGCATACACATAGCTGGAAGTACGGAGAAGGCCTTTCATCCCGGAAAAAAGCACAGTTCCCGTGGGAAATTGGCGAAGCCGCGGGCAAAAGCTAGTGTATATATAAATTTCAACCGAAGCGAAGCTCGTTGAAGTAGCTTGAGATTGAGAACATAGCATATATATTCTATATACCAGTGGAAAGCGGCCTTACAGGGACTTAAATGAAATTAGGTGAGCAGTATGTAAGCCACACACCGACAATACTATGTTATAGATAGAGGCAGATTGGGTTCTTTTATTGCTGACCAAACTAAATTTGGTTCTGTTTCGGAAATGTAGCGGCTCGATGCTTTGTTTCGTTAGGAATAATTTATTGAATAAGATCTTATTGATATGACAAATAATGATAAGAAAATTGTGACCATTAACCACGGAACCCTTATAAGATCACTTTGTTGTCCGTCTGTTATTCTCAGGAACTTTTAAAAGCATCAAATTGAAATTTATATCCGCGGTCTCTTTCAGCTGTAAAATAATCAAAATTATACGTCAACGCGATCAGGAGATATTACAGTAAATGTTATGCAAATTTTTGCATATTTTGCGATTTCCAGACGGGAATCAAAATTCTATTGGAACAATGACCCGTTAGCAGTCGTATTTTATTTAAGAATAAGTTGTTGCCGCGGCTTCGCCCGCGTGAGTTTCGCTTAGATGAAAAGTCTTTTGTGTTTCAAACTACTGAGGTTTGGATCTTCGATTTCTTACACGTCTACAAAAATACCACCAGATTAATCAAGTTTTGCTAAGGCGCCATTTCCATATAAGTATGTTATAGTGTAGCTGGTCTCTTGCAGTTCTTCATCAGATGTTACAGATCTTCCATTTTTATACGTCAGCAGAAAATGCTCATCAGGTTGAACGACTTTTGTTAAGGCACCATTTCCATATTTCTTATAGATTAGCTGTTCTGTTATGGTTCTTCATCAGGTGTTCCAGTTTTCAAAATCAATTATAGCCTATATGTTGCCCAGGCTTAATAGCTATACAACAAAAAAAGTTTCCAGTTTAAAATCCGTCCAGTTTATAAACGCGTACATACATACAGTATAGCTGGCAAATTCCATTTTTTTTGCTTTGCTTTAACTGTTTCTCTATCCATTTTAGTCAAAAATACTAAATGTACAGACAAAATATTTTTACTGTTTTATTATATGTATAGAGTCCAAAATTAGTCTCCGAAAATAGGTAGTTCTGAAAAGATTACCTACATTCCACCAACAAGGAAGTAACAAAGAAAACAAAATAATTAAAAAACCAGACGAAAAAGGCAGTGTTGCTTTAATTAAAATAAATAAATAAATAAATAAAGCTTTACGATTCCATGCAGTTTACATTTGATAGTTTTAAAATAAAAAATATAATTGAAATTAATTAGAATTGATTAAAAAATATAAAATAAAAATATTGTGCTGAATTAATTTGGCTTAGAATATAATTTTTAAATAAATTATTAAATAAGTTATTGCTCCAATATTTAAAATTACTACTTATTTGATATAAGGAAATAGTATTTCACTGCGTGAAACTCCCCTTCGGGTAAAAGCGCCTCCTCCAAGGTTTTCCACCTGTCTTGTCCTTCGCTGCTTTCAGCCAGTTTTTTTCCTGCGTTGGCGACTACTTCGTCGTGCCATCTGCTTATTGATTGTCCCTTCTTTTCCTGGAGCTTCATGTAGTCCTGTTCCACCTGGTCACTTCAGAGTCATCTCGAACTTCTTGGTACATCATGAGCTCACGTCTAACGGCTTAACTTCGGCAAGTTATGTATTGAGACCAGGGCTGGATTTGGGGAGATAATGCTTCAAAAAGCCCTGGGCATCCTTTCCAAGGTCCAACGGTATTTTACTGCGGACCCCAAAAAAATGTGACGAAAAAAGGGTCAGTAGCGTTTACAGCAGCATTTTTTGCGTTTCATCGACAATACTGCAATGTGTTTGGAAATAATATTGTTCTGAATATTAAAATAATATGATCCAGATTTGATCAATCCATAAAACAAACATCATTCCTTTTATTTGGAAAATACTCGTTCGTTCCTGTTGAAAATTATTATATTTTCTTGAAAATAACATTCTTAGGTTTTCACTTTTAATGTCAAACTAGTTATAGGCTTCTACAAAGTATGTTGATTTAGTTTGACACGAAATCTAAATATAAGTAAGAATATGTCAAAAGCGGTGGTAGCCGCGGTAGGGCGTCTGCCTGTGGATATGTGGTAAATCCAGGTTCGAATCCTGCTCCGGGCTACATGAGTTTGTATACCAATCTGACTCATGTTAGTTTTTGATCGACCACTTGCTTCCGGTGAAGGAAAACAGGAGGAAATCTGCACTCTGGTTGGATGATTATCACCTAGTGTGTGAAATTGAAAAGGCAATGGCAAATCGTATTAAATTGCCAAGAGAGTCGTTGTATGTATTTCATTCCATATAATGACGACGACTCTCAGTCATGAGGAAATATGACTAAAGAGAGAGTCAAACTTAGTTACTTTGACGCTCACTCAAGCACTACTGGCAAGTGACCGCAGATAATACAATACTGTCATCAGTTGTCAAATTCAAATGACAGTATTGTACCATCTGACAGACCTCTCTTGCCAGTAGCTCCCAACTAGTGAGCGAAGAGAGTGAATTAACGATGACCTCTCCTTTCGGTGCGACCAACCTAAGCAAACAGACAAAAGTCAAGATAGGCCATATGTTGTAAAGTGACGTCTTTTGGAGAAAATGCAGCAGTGGAGTTTGTTGGTGTGCTGCCTCTTTCTCCACTTGCGCTTTGGAGGCGGTGGTAACCTTAGCTCAAGCAATCCGCTCATCGGAGCTGAGCCTTTGTAGGACCGTCATATGGTATGGTAACTACGGCACCAATGCTAATGTTGAAAGTAAACAAAGAGCAGAATGGAGCGAACGGGGTGATGTCATTCACTCTGAAGGCAACACTTGAGTGCTGGCAACACAAAATGGTACATGAAATTATCTTGTAAACGTAAACAGAAAACAGACAAGAATCTTAATTGAGCTCTGACCTGGACATTTCGAATGTCGTGGTCACCTGTTCAAGTTAAAACTTGTTTCGAAAGCCTCTTCTATGTTGGGTGTGTGCAGAAGTAGAGGAGTCTATGGAGCACATTATGTGTGAGTGTGACTCGCTGGCTAACACAAGCGGCTGGCCCTCTTTGGAACTGCGTATCCGGAACTGGAGGACTACAGGCACTTCGGGGCAGCCGGTGATATCCTGAAGCTTATGCAGTCCTTCTTCAGGAATCCCGCTGTGTGAGTAAGGCTTGGGAGTAAGTACAAAAGGGTCCAAGACTCGACGGTGCTACCGTAAACACGGACCCCGCAGTAAGATAAGATAAGAACCTTAGCTTTAAGTAAATTTATGACGTCAACTAACTAAAAAACAAAAATTTAACGATTTAAAAGTGCTATTTTTAAGCCTATTTAAATAAAAATAATTGACTTTGACTTTGAGCCCCAGGGCCTAGAATCCGCTAAATCCGGCTCTGGTAAAACCTATGCATTCAAAGTTTGTTTGAGAAAGAATTTGCATTTACATTACAAACAAAGTAAGCATTCGACAGCACAAAGTACCAACCAATAGCTTTAGTCATGCCTTTGACGTGGAAACATACGGATTATAAATACGATGAGGGTGCCACAGAATTAATACAAGTACTACGTACATGAAAGGAAACTCCCTGCCTCTCCCGCAATATGGCACCCCCCTGCACCCTCCGCACTTCTCCCCGTTCTTGTGTATATTGGGACGTTATGACTATGAAAACGCACACATTGATGTGTTACTGAGGCGTGTTCACGGATATACGAGTTACATTTGTAGTAGCAGTAGATATATTTGACGCCCCGTTTCTATGAAGCGCTAGAAACAATTTGCAGACAGCTGGAGGGTAAGCATGGGATGTCAGATGTGGTTTTTGCCTATGTTGGTGAAGGATTGCAGGTAATATCTTCTTGTGAAGCTCATTTTTGACAAATTTAACATTTTTGGTGTGTTTTGTTCCATATAATTTTTGAACAATCTGTAAAAAAAAAAAAAAAAAAAAAATTTGAATTTGGAGCATACTATTAAGAACGTTTTTGGGCT